>JAQIUQ010001105.1:0-83093 GCA_030378365.1 Hybognathus amarus | reverse complement strand
GTGCAGCAATTTGTACAAATATAGACATTTATTGTGTATAAAATACATTTTTGTTTTATTTTGTAGTGATTATAATTTGCGCCTCCATGACGTCTGAGTCGATCTCATTTGAGTAGGATATTCGGCAATTTGCTTAACGTGGAATTTAACGCGTTGAGTTTATATTCTGAGCTCATCAGATTTTGTTGTATAGGTCTACATATACTTTATTAGTATGATTATATACTGTGTTTGGTCTGTAAGTTTGTTAAGGTTTGTATTCATTTCGATATGCCACTAGAGGGCAGAATAAGACCGGGAATTAAAGAACGCATTGTAGATATGTTGACCTACTGTTTTCATAACACTATACTTTTCTAAAACATTATATATTAATGGAAATTAACTTATTTGGCAATTACACCTAGTTTTGTTGTCAGTATTATATATAGGCCTACTATATAGCCTATATATCACTAGCCTATATAGGCAGTGTTGGGGAAGCTACTCTGAAACTAGTTTGTCAAGCTACAAGCTACTCGTAAAGTAGTTTAACTACAGTCAAGCTACCCGTTTAGAAAAGTAGTTAGCTACACAAGTTACAATCAAAAAGTAGCTAGCTACATTGAAACTACTTTTGCTTTTTGTATATTATATATTTTATTTTATATTATTTTATATATTAACGTAGGCCTATATTATAAATAACTGAATAAGTGTCTGAGGAATGTTTTAAGTAAAATATTTAGTGTTTAAAACAAGGCAATGCAATTACGATTTCAAAGAGTTTTGTTTTATTACACACAACACTAAAATATATCTGACTGTTTGTCAAAAGTGCAACAAATAGCCTACAACATTGCATGAACGAAATATACATCCAACGTAAATTGCATGTAGAACATTTTCTCAAAAATACTGATTGAACTTGGACAAATAAGGCCGTGGGTAATTAACATTAGTTGTTTCTCCATCCTCCAAATCTGCCGTCACGTGTTGCTATATAATCATAACATGGGTGTGTCAACCCACTTCTGTACGTCAGTGAACCGTTAGCCGCAAGATGCGTGATTAAATAACAGGTGGCGGTAATGGTAAAAAATGAGTTTGTAATCTAACAAGAAGAAGAATATCCTTGCATCGCGCTGATTCGCGCAGGCTCGACAATGTAGCAATGTAGCTTTTGCTCGCGCTACACCGCTACTTGCTACAAAAAGTAGTTAGCTACTGGAAAAGCTACACTGTTTAAAAAGCAACTGAGCTACTGCCAAGCTACTGAAAAATGTAGTTAAGTTAGTAGCTAAGCTACTTGTAGTTAACTACGCCCCAACACTGCCTATAGGCTATTTAATATTTTTAAATCGTACAAAAGTAACATAATAGCCTATTTCGATCCATGGTTTAGTAAATCGTGACCACGTTGTAATAATTTGTTTCCTTGTTTTAATTAAACGAGAGTATACTAATTAGTTCAACAGTGCCAAGATTTACTAAACCAGGGAACGATTTTTATGAATTTGTGGAAACGAATTTAATTCGTGGCCACCCTAAATGAGAGAACGAATTTTTAATAATTCATGGGATGCTGGGAACGAAATGTTAATCTGTAGGCTATATTACAATATTTTTTTGTCTTCATGTCATGAGAGGGGCTCAGTGCAACAGCCTTACCCATTTATCTATTAATTTATTTTCGAATGGTATATAGGCTAGACTATAGTTCACCTTTTGCTGCACTACCATGTTTGCGTAGCCTACATCCCCGTGCTTTCTGAATTATTACAACGTGGTCACGATTTACTAAACATGCATGGATTGAAATATTATATTGTTACTTTTGTACGATTTAAAAATAGTAAATATAGTGATATGTTATGTATAATAAAGTGGTGTAAAGATTGAGACGTTTTTAAATAGCCCTCAATCAGGGCCGTGTGGTGCGCCTAGCTGGGCACTTTACCTCAAAAGGCCCCCTATGTCAATACAAAATGTACATCAATTAAATGACAGCGTCTCTTCGCGTTTGCCTAACTTGAATAATAATACATCTATCAGCTTTCTTACCTTTACAGGCATGAAAACGGGTCACGGTGAAAAAGTGAGAAGGTGTTATTACCCCTAGGGAGATCCGGGGGCATGGCCCCCGTAAGAATTTTTTTAATATTCCATATTTTAAAGCATCAATCTGATGCTTTTTAAGTTGCGTTTTTGGCCAACCTGGGGAGAGTTGGAGAAACTTAACTTTAGCATGAGTCAAATAGAGTTAGCTTTATGATCATAGACTAGCCTAACCTATGACAAAAAAAATCTATATAAAGACTTTATCTATATAAACTAGATTAGTGGGTAACTCAGCAGTAAAATTAAGTCTACAATAATCATAAGTGCACAATAATTGTATAAAATCTAAACATTTAGTGGAAAAAATAAAAATTATTTAGTGGGGAACAGATAAGAGACACTAAATCTGTTAAAACGTTTTCATGTATTAAGTTTAGCAGAACTGCTTCTTCCTTGATTTTGCGCAAGCAACTACACGTACCAAGGTCCTTTTGTTTGTTAGCGTCTCCACTTCTAATAATATTAGCCTACTCGACATTCTCTGTAAACGATTCGCGCTACGGTAGTATTTTTCGACAAGGCAGAACAAATCGTTAGAACACCTGCTCCGTCAGACTCAGCGCTGCTAGTCATCACCATGATGTTCTCACAACAAAACTTTCGATCCCTGGAACATTTTGAATTGTAGCTTAACGTCTAGCGTCATTGTCTTTCTATAACTTTCTTTTTGCAAAACGTAGCCGGGCGTTTAAAAAATGTATGACATATTTGCGCTTACTTGTTGTGGTTGGTCCAACTCTCAACTCTGACAGATTGGGGAGGGGGGAGTGAGTGGTCATAATCTTTATTTCTTTATAATTTATTATTATTGTTATTATTGTTAGATTAGTGCTCATAATGAGTTATGTATGGTCTTTCAACAATTTCAAGTTAATAACATAGCAATTTACGCAAAATATTTTTTAAGCTTGTTATGTGGTGCCCCCCAAACGGTTGTGAATGGTTGGTGCCCCTGCGCACTGGCCCAGTGCCCTTTTCAGTTAAAATATAGAAATATAGCTAGGCTATATTTATAATACAGTTGAAATATAGCTTTTCAGTTGCATTTAATAGGCAAGTTTGCCAAAGGGCTAGACATGTTTTTAATTAAGTTCATTTAAAGCATAATTTAATAAAAAGAACAGACTTTTATTCAGAATCACCCCAAAATAATTATATTTTCATTTCTAGCAACTGTAATTTATACATTTATTCCAGATATTATTTTCAAAGTACAAACAGAAAGCAAGTAGCCTACGAAGACATTTTATGTCTTAGCGGTATCTGAGCGGGATTGGTTTTTACCGGTGAGCGATTCATCAGTGGAGCGTTCGCTTGGGACGTGAGTGGAGCGCACGCGCATAGAGGAAATATTGAGCTGAGCGTTTACCGTTTCGCTTCGCTCAAATGCTCTGCTATCCACAAACAAATTGCTTTCAATGATGTGTGCAAAATTCAGAATTCAACGAATGCAGTGCAACAACAACAATAGTTAAATTAATAGACTACTATTAGGCCTAATAACTTCGCAGACAGTAGTGGTGGTGCAAGCCAAGTCAAGTAAAGCAGAGTTTCTGATCTGGCCAATAATGACCAAGCTCATGAACCAAAATAGGCTATCTGCGATTAAATGAGTTGTAAAGTTAACAAATAAACCAAATATAATAGATAGCCTAAACTATAAAGCTGGCTGAGAGAGCAATAGGCCCACTGACAACAAAACTATAGAGTAATTGCCAAATAAGTTAATTGCCATTAATATGTAATGTTTTAGAAAAGTAGGCTATATGAAAACAGTAGGTCAACATATCTACAATGCGTTCTTTAATTCCCGGTCTTATTCTGCCCTCTAGTGGCATATCGAAATGAATACAAACCTTAACAAACTTACTAACAGACCAAACACAGTATAATCATACTAATAAAGTATATGTAGACCTATAGGCCTACAACAAAATCTGATGAGCTCAGAATATAAACTCAACGCGTTTAATTCCACGTTAAGCAAATTGCCGAATATCCTACTCAAATGAGATCGACTCAGACGTCAATAAATGGAGGCGCAAATTATAATCACTACAAAATAAAACAAAAATGTCTTTTATACACAATAAATGTCTATATTTGTACAAATTGCTGCACGTTCGTTGAATTCTGAATTTTGCACATGCATTTGAAAGCAATTTGTTTGTGGATAGCCTAAACTATATCTGCAACATTTATCGTTCAAGGATAATTGTGCGTGCATTTCTTATAGGCTACGACAGCCTAAATCATAATAAAGTATAGCCTACTACAAAAAATCATGCCCAATAAGTCCAGAATATGAACGCAAAGCGTTCATTATTATTCAATATTATTATTTAGCCTAATTGTAGTGTTTTGTGTTTCCATGGTAACTGTTCCAGCAAACTTTTGTTTAATTATTAAATTTTGTTAAATTCGATTTAAAACAATTACTTGCACTATAAGTATAATCTTCACTTTGTTCTACAAGACAAGAAAACTGCATTTTTGTTTATAATTAATATTTTGAGTTTGGCCAGTGAGTGACGTCATTGGTAACGGACTGGTCGTGCATGGCGCGCCTGCTCTCTCAGAACAGCCTGTGACTAGAGAAGCGAGGTATGTCTCTGTAATGCTCTTTATATAAGAGCGAAAATATGCTGTATTAAGTGAAGTTTTACCTTGATATCTTTTATAGAAGTGTCATAAAATGGGAGCGAGTTTATATCTGGGTTTTTCTGTGTACGGTTTAATGTATTTTTATAGTTTTACAAACGCACATGTTTGTTTAATGTTGCCGCCTGCGCGCCATATTAGAGTGCAGGTTTTCCAGTGTTAATCATTTTCTTCGCAATTAATTTCGATGGATTGAGTTTGTTAGATATCTTGTTTAATATGTTAAATGTGTGTAGCTTTCTTCTGGATGTTAAAATTTGTGTTTATAGCCTTATGTGTTACCAGTGAATGATATGAATTGCAGTTAGAGGGGACAATGTTTAACGTGTCTTTTCTCATACATCCTTCAGCTAAGAGACAGAGTAAACCCTGAAGGCGTGTGTGTTGATTGTCTGTCCTCTTTCAATAAACTGCAGGTATGTTTAATTGTTTTGAATAAGAGGTAAAAAAAAACCACTATACGATCTAAGAAATTGTGACATATTGCCTATAATTCTAATGTAAATGCAACTATTTTATTTCTTTAATATGTTTTTTTTGTGAATGTGAATTTTCATAAATGATAGACAAAAGTTGTTGTAATACAAAACTTTATTGTATAAAATGAGTGCAGAACAGCCTGTGACTAGAGAGAGCGAGCTGAGAGACAGAGTAAACCCTGAAGGCGTGTGTGTTGATTGTCTGTCCTCTTTCAATAAACTGCAGACGTGGTCCACCGAAGCCAGTGGTGTCGTTGAGTTCTTTGTGGTGTGAGGCGAAGTCCGCTACAAATTGGTGCCGTGACCCGGATCAAGGGATCAGCCATCGCAGATCACCGGGACAAGTCATCGACATCACCAGTCAACAGAACTTCCGTGGCAGATAAGCAGTGTGACTTAAACATGGACAGTTACGGTTTTACACACAACAGAACACAAGAAAACATGTCAGATGCAAATGTTAATCCTGAAATGGTGACACCTATTTGTGTAAGGGGTAGTGTTTTAAGCTCGCAGAGGTTCTCTACTGGAATGGGGAGGGGGGCCCAGTTAAATAGTATGCTAGAACAAAACATGGTAGCCACTCCAGCACGTCTAGCTCCTTCTGTATGTCCCCCAACTAGTAGCCCAACTGTGCAAGGTATGAGTAGTGACTCAACTATGCCTAATGGGGAAAGAATACACAACTCCCAGTGGGAGAACAAGTGAGTCAGTGGCAAACAATGGCAGATTTAATGAAACAACTGGGTAGTGAAATAGGGAACCAAATTTCTGCAAACCTGAGATCTGCAGGGCCAAATACCCAGCGAGATTATGTTAATGCCCAACAGCCTTCACCTCAGATTCCTGATCTGTCAAATTTGAACCTAATTGTTAGGCATCAAAGAACCTCCTACCTTTAGAGGTGATAAGACAGATCGATGCACCATTAGTGAATGGCAAGAACTGATGCAAGCTTACTTGAACAAGAAGGGCTTTAGTGCATCTGAACAGGGCCAAGAGATTCTCGACAAGCTAATGGGCCATGCCAAAGATGTTGTAAGGACATGTATTCGCAACAATCCCTTGATTGATGTGGCCAGAGACCCGCATGTCATCTTTTCAATTCTGAGGCAACATTTTGGAGATGCAATCTCCTCTACAACACCCTTAAGAGACTTTTATGAGACTTTGCCAAAACAGTCAGAGAGTGGCCTGGAATATTGGATCAGACTAAATAAGGCTGTTGACCTTGCTGATGAATGCCTAAAAAGACAAGGGAAAAGAGTTGAAGACCCTAGTCACGAAGTGACAATGATGTTTGTAAGGCATTGTCCTGAGCCTAGTCTGTACACTGCCCTTCGGAGTAAACCATTGGAAAACTGGAATGCACATGAAATTCAAGCATTAATTGACAGCCACCACAGAGACAAGCAGTCTACAAGAGTAGATAGAGAGAGAAGGATTGATGAAACCTCACCAAATGCCTGGTGTATGACCCAGCAGCAGTCCACCGCAGGCAATCAAGCAAGCAGTTCAGATTCTACTCTCCTTGGGCGAATGGTTTCTCTTCTAGAGCAGTTCCTTGTCAAACAGAAGGGGCAAGAACAGAAAACTGAACAGGTGAAGGTCATGCCTGAAAACTCTGCAGACTCCTGCAAAATATGTAAGGCCCAAGACCATACGACAAAGTCTCACTGTTTTAAGGAGGGACTGTGTTTTAGGTGTTTCAAGTCAGGCCACAGAGGGTTTGAATGCCCTGACAAAAGACAAGTAAAACGAGTCACTGCCAGCGAAACCACCAGAGCTGAACACCATTTAAACTAGAAAACCTGCACTGTGAAGGGGACAGTGTGGGTGTCAGACAAGCAAAGACCCCAGAAAACCCTTTAGCTGTTCATGTAACTACCAATGGTCACTTAAGTCAAAACAGTGCAATTGAAGTAACTGCAGTTCAGCAAAAGATTCCCTATGAGGCCCCAAAAGCTGTCTACCAGAGAATTAATGATGAAGATGATTTGTTTTATGCTCCAGTATTGGTTGAGGGGAAAGTGAAACTACTAGCCCTTGTTGATAGTGGGTCCGTTACCTGTACATTGAGTGAAGCAGCTGAACGCACACTTAAAGATTGGAACTTGATCGACACCGATTCAGAGTGAACCCACCAAAAAAGTACTTACTGGCTGTGGAGGGAATGAAACAAAACCAAAGTGCACATACGAGTAGGGCTGCAGCAACGAATCGATTAAAATCGATTTCTGAAGAGTTTGCAACGAATTACATTATCGATTCGTTGCGTCGCGCGACACGGAAATGTTTGTATATATATTTAAAAAAAAAAGTTTGAGTTGAGCGCGGAGCACTCTCGGTCTCTCTCACGCACTGTCGCTCAATCGCGGAGTTCGCATTTGTCAAACGAGAGAGACCCCGAGTGTGTCCGTGATGATCGCGAGAGAGAGAGACCCGAGTGTGTCTGTGATGATCGCGAGAGAGAGAGACCCGAGTGTGTCCGTGATGATCGCGAGAGAGAGAGACCCGAGTGTGTCTGTGATGATCGCGAGAGAGAGAGACCCAAGTGTGTCCGTGATGATCGCGAGAGAGAGAGACCCGAGTGTGTCCGTGATGATCGCGAGAGAGAGAGACCTGAGTGTGTCCGAGATCGCTCACGCGGGAGCGAGAGACCGAGAGAGTCTGTGATCACGAGAGAGAGAGAGAGAGAGACCGAGTGTGTCCGAGATCGCTCACGCGGGAGCGAGAGACCGAGAGAGTCTGTGATCACGAAAGAGAGAGACCCGAGTGTGTCCGTGATGATCGTCGAGAGAGAGAGACCCGAGTGTGTCCGAGATCGCTCACGCGGGAGCGAGAGACCGAGAGAGTCTGTGATCACGAAAGAGAGAGACCCGAGTGTGTCCGTGATGATCGCTAGAGAGAGAGACCCGAGTGTGTCCGGAGATCGCTCACGCGGGAGCGAGAGACCGAGAGAGTCTGTGATCACGAGAGAGAGAGAGACCAAGTGTGTCCGAGATCGCTCACGTGGGAGCGAGAGACCGAGTGTGTCTGTGATCACGAGAGAGAGAGACCGAATGTGTCCGAGATCGCTCACGCGGGAGCGAGAGAGACCGTATGCGTCCGTGATCACGAGAGAGAGACCGAGTGTGTCCGAGATCGCGCGCGCGTTTGTCCAAGATCGCGCACGAGAGAGACCGAGTGTGTCTGAGCATTAGTAATTTGGTACATAGCCTACTAGACATTCTCTGATACTAATACATAATTAGGCATATTATATGAGATATAAATAAAAACAACAATTAAATTCTTACCACTGAATTAGCAAACTGTGATTTGAATCAGATAGACAGATGAAAACACTTTGTCTGTCCAAGTAGCCTGCCTACCACTACAAAGGGGAATATTTTTTCCACAATTTGAAGCACTGAATTGTTCAAACTTCACTCTAAATGACTCACTGACTTCACTATATGCTCGGAAAGGATGAGCGGAAAAATACCTTACACCATAGGAGATGGTCAATCCATTGTATTTGATATATATATTACTTTATATTGTATTTATATTTTATATTCATTGTATTTATAATTAATATTAGGATAAACTAGAGATATTATCTTCTGATATAATAATTATTATTGCTATTATTACCTAGGTAAAATGATCATAAGTGCATTTGCTTGTTAAAAAGTTTCAAACATTTTGTTAAAGATTATAACATCTTTGACAAAAAACAACACAAGTTTGTGAGTGTGAGTTTGTGAGTGTGTGCGAGTGTGGTGTAGAGAACAAGTTCTGACGTTCAAACAAATCCTGTTAAGTTTTCTGATTTGTATTTTTCTGTATTTTTTTATCAATTTATTGTTCTGACAGCTCAGGCCCCTTTAAAAAGAAAATATGCATCTTTTTGTGCACTTTATTTTTTAAAAGGCCTATATATTTGGCAGATGTAAAGCATACATGTGTATGTTTTTTGTTAGTCCATTTTTTTGCACTGGATCACTGAATTTGCACCTTTTAGTTCCGTTTTTTAATAAAGGTTTGGAAAATAATGTTTTTAATCCGATTTCATCGATTAATCGACAAATTAATCGACAGATTAATCGATTATTAAAATAATCGTTAGTTGCAGCCCTACATACGAGTTGAGTGTGGATATGCTTGACTGCAAAATGACAATCAATTTTCTAGTTGTCCCTGGTCAAAAAGATGAAATGATCGTTGGATCGAATGTCATCAGGCACATGACTCGGCAGATGAAGAAAACTGAGTGGTATTGGAAGAGCTTATCTCAACCAGTCCAAGATAATGGTCAAGAACCTCTGCTGAATGTGCTTTCTAATGTTGACCGATGGCATGGAGATAAGATACCACAGAGAGTTGGCACAGTAGTATTGAGACAATGCCTTACACTAGAGCCACAGCAAGAACATTTGGTTTGGGGAAGGTTAAAGGAAGAAGTTCCCTTGTCTGTTGGAAGCACTGTAATGCTCGAACCTTCCACTTCCAGTTCTGCACCGAGAAATGTTACTGGTAGCCCGCAGTGTTTGCCCTCTCTGGGGTGATAAGTGGATTCCTATGAGAGTGATCAATATGATTGACCGCCCTATTGTTTTGCGCGCAATACTAAAATAGCTAACGTGCATCCATGCCTCGCGCTAGAGGAACTAGATCTTGGAGAAAAAGGTACAGAATACCAGCAGGAAGGAGTTCAGCAGAATGTTGTCCATGTTAATGAGCTTAACAAGAAAGGCAAGCTGCAGTCCAACTATAAAGTCAAGCTGAGAGATTTGGGGCTGACAGAAATTGACATTGAATCCTGTGAAGTAAGTGATTACTGGAAAGGAGAGCTGACTGATCTCATAGTACAGTATGAAAGTACCTTCTCTCGTGACAAGCTAGATTGTGGTGAAGTAAAGAACACTGTTCATCGGATACGACTCAAAGATGAGAAGCCTTTTCGACTGCCTTACAGAAGGGTTCCACCCACCCATTATCAAAAATTGAGAAAAACATTGGATGAGATGGAGGAGCGCTGGTATCATCCAAAAGTCAAACAGTGAATGGGCGTCACCCTAGTCTTAGTCTGGAAACCCTCTGGAGTGCTAAGGATATGTACAGACTTTAGATGGCTCAACCAAAGGACCGAGAAGGATGCATATCCTTTACCCCATCAAGCTGATGCCCTTGCCTCATTAGGAGGAAAATAGTTATTTTAGCACCATGGACCTAACATCGGGGTTCTATAACATTCCAATCCATGAGGATGATCGAAAATTTACTGCATGTACAACTCCAGTGGGGCTCTATGAATATAATCGCATGGCTCAAGGTTTATGTAACAGCCCAGCAACATTCTCACGTATGATGACGTCTATCTTTGGAGATCAGAACTTCCTTTCGCTTCTTTGCTACTTAGATGATCTACTCGTCTTCGGCAAAACTGAGAAGGAAGCGCTTGATCGCCTTGAGATGGTGTTTTCCAGGCTTAAAGAGCACAACCTGAAACTGGCACAAAAGAAGTGCTATTTCTTGAGAAAAACTGTCAAGTTTTTGGGTCATATTGTAACTGAGAGTGGCATAGCAACCGATCCAGCGAAAGTGTCTGCAATCAGCGACATTAAATCCACAGATCTGATGGAACAGACGGAAAGACTCCTTCACCTACCAAAGTTAAGTCTTTTCTTGGGATGGCGAATTATTATTCCCATTTCATTGAGGGTCTTTCGACTTTCAGCGAAACCATTGTTTAAACTGACTGCTGGACAGAAAGTCGGGAGGAGACATGGACAAAAGAACCCCTTCGTTTCCAAACCTAGGCGTTTAAGACCTGAAGACTGGACCGAAGAGTGTGACACAGCTGTCGAAAATATAAAACATGCTCTGTCTCACACTGTTGTTCTTGCCCACCCAGACTTCCACAGACCTTTTCTTTTGTCTACTGATGCATCAATGGATGGTTTTGGTGCAGTCTTGAGTCAGATTCCAGAAGGTGAGACAAAACCTAGACCAGTTGCTTTTGCAAGTAAGACCCTGTCAAAAGCCCAGTCCAATTACCCTGCTCATAGGTTGGAGTTCTATGCACTGAAGTGGGCAGTAAGTGATAAATTCGCCCATTGGCTGAAGGGAACTAAATTTACAGTGCTAACTGATAACAATCCCCTGACGTACATAATGTCAAAACCAAAGTTAGATGCCTGCGAGCAGAGATGGGTATCTAAGCTTGCCCCTTTTGATTTTGACCTTAGATATATACCAGGTACCAAGAACATCCCTGCTGATCTTTTGAGCCGCCGCCCCTTTGCCAGAACATTAGAGGTCTGTGATGCACTTGAGATCAAATCTAAACATGTGACTTCTGAGACCATACAGGAAGCCTTCCGGTTATCAGTGAATGTACACCATCAAATGGGGGAAAGCAGCATGGATTCCCAAGTTGGAACACTGAAGGGAATGGATGGTGAAGGGGTAAGAGCCGTCTTTGAGTCCTGTCTCAACTAGGAAGCCAACAGTCCTGTTCATAGTGTTCATCTGGCCCAGAACAATAAATGTGTACATGGAGGTGTCAACACCCTTCCAGCCTTCTCTATGGAGGATATACGAATGAAGCAGAAAGCAGATCCCACTGTGTCCCGTGTTGCATTCTTTGTCGACAGGAAAAGGAGACCATCACGTAGAGAGAGAGACAATGAAACTGCACCAGTAATAAGACATCTGAAACACTGGGAAAAGCTTGAAGTAAGAGATGGAGTTCTGTACCGCAGGTCCAAAGACCGGGTTGGTAAAGTCAGGTATCAGCTTGTCCTTCCACTGTCACTGAGAGCTGTTGCTCTCAGAGGAACTCATGACGACGCAGGCCATCAAGGGCAAAGTAGAACCCTTCATCTTGTACGCCAGAGGTTTTTCTGGTCTGGTATGGACACAGATGTTAAGAAGTATGTCTCACACTGTAAACGATGTGTTGTTGGAAGACACAGGAACCTGAGGCTAGAGCTCCTCTAGAGTCTATTAGAACGAGTACACCACTTGAGCTCGTATGCATAGATTTCTGGTCCGCAGAAGGAATGCATGGAGAGAGTATTGATGTTCTAGTTATAACAGACCATTTCACCAAACTAGCCCATGCGTTCCCCTGCCCCAACCAAACAGCCAAAGTGGTGGCTAAAAAATTGTGGGATAACTTTTTCTGTGTGTATGGGTTTCCACAGAGAATACATTCCGACAAAGGTGCAAATTTCGAGAGCAAATTGATCGCTGAGTTGTTGCTGGTGTCTGGTGTTGAAAAGTCCCATACTACACCTTACCATCCTATGGGTAATGGGCAGACAGAAAGATTCAATTCGGACTCTTGGTAACATGATCCGATCTTTGCCTCCTCGAGCAAAGGAGAAGTGGCCACAAATCGTTCAGACACTCACGTTTTCCTATAATTGTACCACCCACGAAACAACAGGGTTTGCACCTTTCTACTTAATGTTTGGAAGAATTCCAAGGTTACCCATACAGACGTCTTGTTCGGAAGTGCTCTCAGAGACAAGGATGTTCAGGCTTATGATGAGTACGTGAAATCTCTTCAGAAAGATCTCAGAGAAGCTGTGCGTATTGCTAAAAGCAACACTACCGATGCACAGAGAAAGCAGGCACAAGGGTATAACAAAAGATCTAAGGGTGCTCCTCTGGAAGTTGAAGACCGTATTCTCTTAGTGAATAAAAAGGAAAGAGGAAAAGGAAAGCTGGCAGACGTGTGGGACTCAGCAGTTCACGTAGTGACATGGGAAGACCCATCATTGCCCATCTACAGAGTTGAGAATCCTGCAACAAAGAAAAGTAAGGTTGTCCATCGTAACTTCCTCCTCCCAGTCAATTTTCTTCCATTGGAGGAGCCGGACGTAGAATCGACAGTGTTATCAACAGCGTCGGAGGATGAAAAATGTCAGACTGAGGACGAAAAGTCTTTGTTCAGTATGGAAAGAGAATCAAGGAACAGTAGAACGGCTGCATGGATTTTTCATGGTGTGGACACAAAAGCAACTCAGAGCAGTGGAAAATGTGCTGTAGAGAATACCAAAGAACATGTCACGGAGTGGGAAAAATCAGCCTGTGCAAGTCAAACAAGAGAGAAGGATCTTTCTACTATAAGTAAAAGTGAGCACACTGAAAGTTCTTGTGATGAACATGGTACCAGGGATATGAACTCTGACAGTGGGCAGTCTGAGGATAACAATGGTGTACAAGAATTAGAACCAGCTCAATTATGCAGCAGGAAGGGAGTAAGGCTCCAAGAATCTGTGAGCAACCAGAGTGATCAAGCTGAATCAATTGTCATGTCAAATGATGCCAGTTCAATGAGCGGGTCAGTCGGAAGCTCTAAGCATCAAGCCTCAAGTTGCAAAAGTGGACATGCACAGAGAAAGTCCCCAAGAACAGTGTCTGTAGCAGATACTAATTTGAAACCAAGTGAAGGAACAGTGAGAACCAGGGCAGGAAGGCTAGTGAAACCTGTCAGGCGCCTGCTTGAGTGTATGAGCATGATATTGACTGAATCGGGGAAAAAGATCCTCTTGCAGAGTTGCTCATAAGTCTGTCAAATTTAATCGAGAGTTGAATTGATCCTTGTAGTCAAATCTTAAGCTGATTTTGAGAACTGACCAGAAATTAGAACTAAGTGAACTTTAATATGGGTTGAGAAGTACTTTTTGTGGGATTTTATGGTAATATGTATAAGGGCATATTTCTTCCAAGCAAAATGTTTTGCTATTCATTTGAGTGACTGAAGTTTGGGTATCCCACTTTAAAGGAAAATTACTTGCCTATAGTCTTAAAGTTTGCTGAAATTTAGGAGGGGAGAGTGTAGTGTTTTGTGTTTCCATGGTAACTGTTCCAGCAAACTTTTGTTTAATTATTAAATTTTGTTAAATTCGATTTAAAACAATTACTTGCACTATAAGTATAATCTTCACTTTGTTCTACAAGACAAGAAAACTGCATTTTTGTTTATAACTAATATTTTGAGTTTGGCCAGTGAGTGACGTCATTGGTAACGGACTGGTCGTGCGTGGCGCGCCTGCTCTCTCAGAACAGCCTGTGACTAGAGAGCGAGGTATGTCTCTGTAATGCTCTTTATATAAGAGCGAAAATATGCTGTATTAAGTGAAGTTTTACCTTGATATCTTTTATAGAAGTGTCATAAAATGGGAGCGAGTTTATATCTGGGTGTTTCTGTGTACGGTTTAATGTATTTTTATAGTTTTACAAACGCACATGTTTGTTTAATGTTGCCGCCTGCGCGCCATATTAGAGTGCAGGTTTTCCAGTGTTAATCATTTTCTTCGCAATTAATTTCGGTGGATTGAGTTTGTAGATATCTTGTTTAATATGTTAAATGTGTGTAGCTTTCTTCTGGATGTTAAAATTTGTGTTTATAGCCTTATGTGTTACCAGTGAATGATATGAATTGCAGTTAGAGGGGACAATGTTTAACGTGTCTTTTCTCATACATCCTTCAGCTGAGAGACAGAGTAAACCCTGAAGGCGTGTGTGTTGATTGTCTGTCCTCTTTCAATAAACTGCAGGTATGTTTAATTGTTTTGAATAAGAGGTAAAAAAAAACCACTATACGATCTAAGAAATTGTGACATATTGCCTATAATTCTAATGTAAATGCAACTTATTTTATTTCTTTAATATGTTTTTTTTGTGAATGTGAATTTTCATAAATGATAGACAAAAGTTGTTGTAATACAAAACTTTATTGTATAAAATGAGTGCAGAACAGCCTGTGACTAGAGAGAGCGAGCTGAGAGCAGTGGTGGAAAGAGTACTGACAAATTGTACTTAAGTAAAAGTATTGCTACTTAAGCAATAATTTACTTGAGTACAAGTAGAAGTACTGAAAAATAATATGACTCAAGTAAGAGTAAATAAGTAGTTTGCTTAAAAACTACTCAAGTAACTACGTTACAAAGTACTTTAGTGTTTTTCTATTTTTACCCAAAATGGGGAGATGATAGCAAAATGGAGCGCTAAAAACTCTCATGTCATCTATTTGATTCATACTGAAGGCCCAGTACTGATGCATAGAAGTATTAAACTTCTGCCTTATATGGATATAATAACATGCAAATAGTGATGTTTTGACTTATGAAACATGAAGACAAACACATTATAGCTATAATATATCTTTGTTTATCAAACTATCAGGTATTTTCAAAAGAATTGATGTATGTCTTTAAAGGGATAGCTCACCCAAAAATGAAAATTAGCCCACGATTTCACTCTCCCTCAAGTCATCCTAGAAGGGTTTACTCTGTCTCTCAGCCAGTGGTGGAAAGTAACTAATTACAAATACTTTCGTTACAGTACTTGAGTAGATTTTTTCGTTTTTTCTACTTTCTTGAGTATAATTAAATTGTGGTACTTTTACTCTTACTTGAGTAAAATAAAAGTATTCAACTTCTTTACATTTATATTTCATAAAAAGTACAAAGTACTTTGACTAAGGTGCCGACGGAGCAACAGTGCAAGCTGACATTTGACAGACATTTTTCAAAACTACTGCGGTGGGGCCCTGCGCTTCAGCCAATGACAGACATATCTGAAGCCCTTCAGCCAATAACAGACAGGTCTGGCTCTGGGTGCAAAACCAATTCAAAACCTCCTGTTCAGCGGGGGGGGACGTTCAAACCGCGCTTTGACATTTAATCACTGGCGCTCTGATTTCTGAATCAGTCGCGCTGAACGTTTCAATATTTCAGTGGATGTAAGTATTCTGTTCATATTTAATTATGGCAACTACTGAAATGGGTTATACCATTGATAATACCAGAGCACTGAGCAGCTGCAGTAAATAAAAAAGCTTGGCTCATAACATGGACGCAGTTATTGAATGGATCGGAGCGAGATCAATGTACTGTAAGTGTCTAAAATACATTCACATAGTTGAATTAATGGTAAAGCTCGCCCTGTTTAACAATACAGTTAACTTAATATACAAAGCAAACTTTGTACAAAGCTGAAAAAACTGTGAAATAAGATTGCATGATTTATCTGTCAGTCAGATGCATGTAAAAGTGTAGTTTGTTCCTATAGCAACAGTGGGCTCCCAGCACATTTTTGGTAGGCTACAACCAAAAAAAGATCATTTAATTTAACATGTTAACCATACCCCACTTAATTTTTTATTATTATTATTTTTTTTACTGGGATTTTTTTATTCATACTGTTTTATTGTTTTTCATACTTTTTCTTATCGGACCTTTAAGTCTCAATTAACCTTCTTTGCTTTCTATGAATGATTCAAATAATTTAAAAAAATTCAAATGATCTTACCTGGACTTACTTTTCAAAATTAGTAATAAACAATTGCTCTTGACAACAGAGAAAGCTAGTAGGCTATAGAGAGCCTAAGTCCCTCCCCTTCTGGTTCGAACCACCATGGGACCTTATTTCGGAAAAATATTGTATGGTAGTCAATGGCGAGAGACAACACATATTTTGATCTCGTTTGAACTGTGCTCTGAGTTACACATATGATGTTTGTCAATTAAAGAATCATTTTAAAGTCAAGAACGTCTTAGTTTGATGTAAACCCGTCTGAGGTATAACAATGTGAAAATACGTAATTACAAAGACTACAAACCCCAAAGACGCACATTTTCTCTCAATGAATGAAGCTAACTTTACTGAGGCTAACGTCTGTCATTGTGTATATAGTCTTACGTTATAATCGTAACGTTACGCCGTCATGCCTGAGTGTTTTGTACCAGACTGCACACACACAAGCAGTGGATCTCGCTCGTTGTTTCACTTCCCGGGAGATGTAGTTCATTGAGCGATCTTCACATAAAACTAAATGTTACTCTTCTGTTTTATGACAAACTGCGACGCTTTTGACTTTCAGAATTATCCTTTTAAATTCGCAAACATATGTGTAATTCAGGGCACAGTTCAGACGGAATAAAAAGATAAGTTGTCTCTCGCCATTCATATTTTTTCCGAATAAGGTCCCATGAGTTCGGAAGCGGAGGGGCGGGACTTAGGCTCTCTATAGACGCTTTCAGCAGTGACAACATAAACACACGGTACTGCGCATGTGCATAAAACTGGCCCAAACTTAACTTCCGGCAAACTTGCGCCGACAATCCATAACAAGTAAATAACCATAGTAGCTGGTATTTCTTGACAGTCAAAGAAAATAAATGTTACCTGGCCAAACTGAAATGTGACACTACCAGACCCGTTGAACAAAAATAGGAGACAAGATGTTTTTCTACCGACGTGTTCTGATTTACCGCAGTGTTAAAAAACTGTGGCGAGCGGAGCGCCGCGACGAGGCTTTATTAGGTGAACATATCTCTCCTTATTAGCTTCTTACATGCTTGCTAACCTTTTTTTAAGGCGGGTCTCCACATGACAGGATGTTGGATGGATCTGTGCAGCGTTATGATACATTCTGCTCCGCTGTTAATGTGTTTGTGTGAGAGAGAGAGAGAGAGAGAGAGAGAGAGAGAGAGAGAGAGAGAGAGAGAGAGAGAGCTTGCGAATAAGCGCTACACGCAACTCTGCAGTCAAATACAACTTTTCCTTAAATTGTAAAAAACACGGAAATCAATATGTGGCGGTCAGCGCTGATAATGAGTTGGGCTGCCACTAATAAATGCATGGGAAACACTGTACCGGATACTCGGATAAACCTAGCTATTTTAATATAGTATCTAATACAGTCAATGCCGTATTATCCAATAAACAGTATAAACTAACAGAACGGAAGTTAACTTTGGGCCAGCTCATCACCATGGCAACGCGTCTGATGAAAGCGTCTATATGTAGACCACTTTTATCGTGGATGGATGCACTTTTTTGGGCTTCAAATTTTCTCCAGTCATTCACTGCCATTATAAAGTTTGGAAGAGCCAGGCCATTTTTTAATATAACTCTATTCGACTGAAAGCAGAAAGTCATATCTGAAGGCGTGTGTGTTGATTGTCTGTCCTCTTTCAATAAACTGCAGACGTGGTCCACCGAAGCCAGTGGTGTCTGTTGAGTTCTTTGTGGTGCTAGGCAAAGTCCGCTACATAATAATGATGATAAATAATAATTATTATTTTAAAAATAATTATTATTATTTTTATGAATAATAATAATATTAATTTAACTATTTTTGTTGTTGCAGTGCATTCGTTGAATTCTGAAGTTTGCACAATTGAATGCAATTTGTTTGTGGATAGTAGCCTAAAACATATCTGCAGAATTTATCAAGCTCAGCGGATAATTGTGCGTGCATTTCTTATAATCATTATGATTCTAAACACATAATAAAGTATACAAAAACCAGATAAGTCCAGAATTTGAACGCAGAGCGTTTTCATTTAACGTTAACCAATGTCCTCCCAATAGAAAGTCATTATAAGAACGCTAAATATAGCTTAACGCATATGAATGCGCCCCTGTTTAACAACTTATTAAGTCGTTTTACAACTTATATGTCGTTAAAGCGACATAATATTGCTCAGTATAACGACATAATTATGTTGTTTCTAACGACTTATTAAGTCGTTATAATGAGATATTATGTCGTTATAGCAAGATATTATGTCGTTTTAACAACTTATTATGTTGTTTTACGACTTATTAAGTCGTTATAATGAGACTCATTATGTCGTTATAACGAGATATTATGTCGTTTTAACAACTTATTATGTTGTTGCATAAGCGAACATATTATGTCGTTTAACGACATATGTAGTTTGTCAAACGCCTTAGATGTTCGTTAAAACGACATAATATGCGTTATAGACGAGAGTAAGTTTTCTTTTTTTTCCTCACCTTGCGGTTCAGGCCTTCCGCAATTATTATGTTCTAGTAACTCAGGTTGAAATGCGGGAGATCTACGGGAAAATACTAATACGGGAGGACGGCGGGAAAGAAGGTAAAATACGGGACTTTCCCGGCCAAAACGGATACTTGACAGGTATGCTCTACGCACACTTTCCAAAGATCATTCTTGTCTCTGACTCTGAGGTAAATAGACGTCTGTAGTGGACATCCTCACGAGGACATTTGGAGTTTGATATGGCCTACCCTGGAAAACGGATTAATAACTTTGGATATATCTTTGGTGATGGATATTTAAACAATTTTGTTCTTCTTTCAACAACAAAACAGGATGTAAAAGCGTAGGCCTAAGTCAGTTTTTTATACTTTTTATCCATTTAAGTTTTAATAGAAACACAGTTTAAACTTTCTCATTAATGTTTAACGATTTACATGTGTGTAAAAACATTAGGACATCATTTTATTACTTTTAAACGATATGTAAATGTAATTTGTCCGAATATGTTATTTTTGTGATTGAAAACTTTTTTAAAAAGATGTTTTATTTACAAATGTGACTTTTTAATAATGTGTAATAAGGCCCATTCGGTGTTTTAAAGATATAAATTGAGTTAATAGTTTTAAGTAGCGTGTTATTGTGAAAAGTGCGACTTTTGTTCAAATATGTTATTTTTGTGAAACAGATGTTTTATATAAAATGGAGTATTTTACTAAATAATGTGTAAAAGTAAAGACAGGCACTGTGTATTAAAGATATAAATTGAGTTAATGGTTTTAAGTAGCGTGTTTTGAAAAATACAAGAGGGTTTTAGATTTTTTTTAAAGAAATTATAATTTTTTTCATTAATGTTTTAACGTTTTAGTGTTTGAACAATGATATAAATTATTTAATACTTTTAAACGATGGGTAATTGTAGGTACAAATATGTTATTTTTGTGATTTGAAAACTTTTTTAAAAAACGGATGTTTTATTTAAAAATATGCGAATGTAAAAACTTGTACTGCATATGAATGATATAAATTGAGCAACAAAACAGGATTTAAAACGTAGGCCTAAGTATTTTTCTGTAATGAAAAATGTAATGAAGCTCTTAACTTTTCTGTAAAATGACCGGTCTTTGACTTTTTTAACACACGAATGTATTTTTTAAATGTTTTAACATCATACAAATATATATGAAACAATGTATTTTTAATGAAACACTAAAGATATTACTAATACAACAAATGTATTTTAATAGAACACTAAAATATATTACTGATACAACAAATGTGTTTTAATAGAGCACTAAAAGATATTACTAATACGACATTATTGTATTTGGAACTTGTAATAGTTTTAAACATTGTTTGTACAACTTCAAATTGGGAACAAGTTTTTTGTTCTTCTCTCTTCAAAACAGAGTTTTGTAAAACGCAAGTCTTTTTCTGTAATGAAAACTTTCTGTAAAATGACCGATCTTTGACTTTAACACATGAATGTATTTTTTTAACTGTTTTAACACCATAAAATATACACTCACCGGCCACTTTATTAGGTACACCTGTCCAACTGCTCGTTAACACTTAATTTCTAAGCAGCCAATCACATGGCGGCAACTCAGTGCATTTAGGCATGTAGACATGGTCAAGACAATCTCCTGCAGTTCAAACCGAGCATCAGTATGGGGAAGAAAGGTGATTTGAGTGACTTTGAACGTGGCATGATTGTTGGTGCCAGAAGGGCTGGTCTGAGTATTTCAGAAACTGCTAATCTACTGGGATTTTCACGCACAACCATCTCTAGGGTTTACAGAGAATGGTCCGAAAAGAAAAAACATCCAGTGAGCGGCAGTTCTGTGGCGGAAATGCCTTGTTGATGCCAGAGGTCAGAGGAGAATGGCCAGACTGGTTCGAGCTGATAGAAGGGCAGCAGTGACTCAAATAACCACCCGTTACAACCAAGGTGGGCAGAAGAGCATCTCTGAACGCACAGTACGTCGAACTTTGAGGCAGATGGGCTACAGCAGCAGAAGACCACACCGGGTGCCACTCCTTTCAGCTAAGAACAGGAAACTGAGGCTACAATTTGCACAAGCTCATCGAAATTGGACAATAGAAGATTGGAAAAACGTTGCCTGGTCTGATGAGTCTCGATTTCTGCTGCGACATTCGGATGGAAGGGTCAGAATTTGGCGTCTACAACATGAAAGCATGGATCCATCCTGCCTTGTATCAACGGTTCAGGCTGGTGGTGGTGGTGTCATGGTGTGGGGAATATTTTCTTGGCATTTTTTGGGCCCCTTGGTACCAATTGAGCATCGTTGCAACGCCACAGCCTACCTGAGTATTGTTGCTGACCATGTCCATCCCTTTATGACCACAATGTACCTAACTTCTGATGGCTACTTTCAGCAGGATAATGCACCATGTCATAAAGCTGGAATCATCTCAGACTGGTTTCTTGAACATGACAATGAGTTCGCTGTACTCAAATGGCCTCCACAGTCACCAGATCTCAATCCAATAGAGCATCTTTGGGATGTGGTGGAACGGTAATTCGCATCATGGATGTGCAGCCGACAAATCTGCGGCAACTGTGTGATGCCATCATGTCAATATGGACCAAACTCCCTGAGGGATGCTTCCAGCACCTTGTTGAATCTATGCCACAAAGAATTGAGGCAGTTCTGAAGGCAAAAGGGGGTCCAACCCGTTACTAGCATGAGGTACCTAATAAAGTGGCCGGTGAGTGTATATGAAACACTAAAATATATTACTGATACAACATTATTAGGGCCCAAGCCCTGAAAGGGCGCAGAGCCCTATTGTTTTCCTTCCGATTATTAGGGCCCAAGCCCTGAAAGGGCGCAGAGCCCTATTGTTTTCCTTCCGATTATTAGGGCCCAAGCCCTGAAAGGGCGCAGAGCCCTATTGTTTTCCTTCCGATTATTTTATTTATTTTTTTTATTTTTTTTTTTTTTTTTCTAGCGACTATTCGGGCACTTTTGGGGCCCTTAACATGCTCGAAAACTCTTGAAACTTTGCACACGGGTCAGAACCCGCGGCCATCAGAGCCGGGCTGAAGCTGGTACCCGGGCGTGGCAGGGCGGCTCGTCAGCGCCCCCTGGAATGGGGTCCGAACACCTGGTCCATAACTCAAACACACTTGCATGTAATAATATGAAACTCGGTACACATGTCGATAGCAGAATTTCATCTATACCTCGCGTTCTACTTTTTACCCCAGCCCAACAGGAAGTCGGCTATTGAGGTTTTTTTGTAAAACACACGCAATGAACTTTTAAATACTCCTCCTAGAGCTCTGATCCAAATTCGACGAAACTCGGTCAGCGTGAAGTCAAGACATTGAGGATGAAAGTTTGCGTGGGGATTTTTGATATCTCGAACGGTTTGGCCGTGGCGAGGAAACGAAATTATGGCGAGAAACGTGAAACAGGAAGTGTGTCATAACTTCAGCATACATTAACTGATCTGGATGAAACTTCAGCAGTGCGTTCGCTGTAAGAGGACGATCACATGGATGTGACTATTGTGAGTCAAAGTTATAGCGCCACCAACTGGCAGCAGGAAGTGTGTCACTTTCAAAATGCTTTGAAATCACCCTCTTATTTTTACCCGATTTGCTTCAAACTTCATCTGTATAATGTAAATACACGGCAGATGAAGACCTATGAATGGATTCTTGATATCTTTGAAACTGTTGCCGTGGCGACGCATCAAACTTTACCATTCTTTTAGGATGCATTCTTTTAGGGATTCGAACATTTGTCCATAAATCAAACACACGTGCATGGATTAATATGAAACTCGGTACACTCATAGATCACATCAGGCCAAACAACTTTCGTGCTCTAAGTTTTACGACAGTTCAAACGGAAGTCGGGAATTATGTTTTTTTTTTTTAAATAAATGTCCTAGAAAAACATCAAATTACAACCCATGCTGTTACCAATCACCACCAAACTCGGTGTGCATGAAGTCAAGACATTGAGGATGCTAAATTCCGGACGGATTTGTGATATCTCGAACGGTTTGGCCGTGGCGGATTTTTTTGACTAAAAAAGGACACATAAAGTGTGTTATAACTTGGTTAGTTTTACTGACAGTTACAAAACTTGCCGTGTGTATTGTTCTATTTAAGCCAAACAACTTTCTAATTAACAATAATAAGCTCAAACCCACAGAAAGTCAGATATTGTAGTTTGAATATGATCATGCTCTTTCTGAGCTTAGGCCTGTCACACAGTCTGTGTGTGTGTGTGTGTGTGTGTGTAGGGGGAGGGGGCTTAATCATTTCACTGTGTGTCTGGCCTGCTAAAGTAAATACATTTCTTAAGCCTGGTATTTTTTAAATAAGTTTTTATTTTTATTTTTTTATAAGTAAAGGCATATAACCTGTTTAATTGTAGTGCATTGACAATAGTTTTATATAATTAGTGTATTAATTAAATTAACTTGGTCCATAAATCAAAAAGGAAGTGTGTTAAAACTTCTGCATACATTAACTGATCTTGATGAAACTTCAGCAGTGTGTTCGTTGTAAGAGGCCGATCACATGGATGTGACTATTGTGAGTCAAATATATAGCGCCACCAACTGGCAGCAGAAAGTGTTTCACTTTCAAAATGCTTTGAAATCACACTCTTACTTTTACCCGATTTGCTTCAAACTTCATCTGTATAATGTAAACACACGCCAGATGAAGAGCTGTGAAAGCATTATTCAATATCTAAGATAATGTTGCCATAGCAACGCATCAAACTTTAACATTCCTTTTTTTTTGATGATTTTGAGTCTCTTAGCGGCTTTTGGGGCCCTTAATGGGTTTGAAAACTCTTGAAACTTTGCACACAGGTCAGATCCCACAGCCATCAGAGCCGGGAAGATGGTACCCGGGTGTGGCAAGGGGGCTAGACAGCGCCCCCTGGAACGGGGTCCAAAAACTTGGTCCATAAATCAAACACGCTTGCATGTAATAATATGAAACTCAGTACACATGTTGATCTCATCGTTTCATATATTCATATATTCTCCTCAAGCCGGACAACTTTCTAATTTACACTCATGAGCTAGGACCCACAGAAAGTCAGATATTTTGGTTTGAAAATGTTGAGTGTCTCTCTGAGCCTACACTTCTGTATGGCAAGCCCTTTTAACATTTAAAAGCTAAGTTTGACTATTCGTAATTAACATTGTAGATATCAACAACGTCTTTCTAGTCGTAATTACATTTTGGATAGTTTGTATTATCATTTAAGATATCTGTAACGTAATTGTGACTAGTCGAAACGACAGATAGAGTATGGCAAGCCGTTTTAACATTTAATCATTTTAACCTACTAGTCTCTATTTTCATGCTACTAGTACTTATTTTTTAGATACTAGTATCTATTCCATTAAGTACTAGTACTTATTCATTAGCTACTAGTGCTTATTCTTTAGATACTAGTGCCTTTTCTTTAGATACTAGTGTTTATCTCTTTAGGTACTAGTACCTTTTAAAGATACTAGTACTTATTCATTAGACACTAGTCCTTATTTATTAGATACTAGTACTTATTCATTAGATGCTAGTCCTTATTCATTACATACCAATGCTTATTAATTAGTTACTAGTACTTATTCATTAGATGCTAGTACCTATTAAATAGATACTAGTACTTATTCATTAGACACTAGTACTTATTTCAATGGTGACTAGTAACTATTCTTTTGTTACTAGTCACATTTTTTCCAGTGACTTCTATGGTGATCTGTCATTCAGATATCAACTATTCAGTTCTGACTAGTATGTTAGTATGTATTCCAATTGTGGAATACATACTAGTATGTATTCCAAAGCAGGGGTTACGTTTTTGCACGTCGTGCAGAATAACCCTAAAGGCACCAAGGTGGCGGTGCCACCGGCTTTCACACACACACACACACACACACACACACACACACACACACACACACACACACACATCAAATATAAGCTGCGAGCAGTCGATGGAGGGCCAAAGCCGACGGTACCGCCATCCCGGTGCCTTTCAGGCAACCGGGTTGCGGTGCCACCGGCTTGGGCCGCAATCGCTGCTCGCAGCTATATTTATATATATATATATTTATTTTTTATTTTTTTTATTTATTTTTTTCTAGCGACTATTCGGGCACTTTTGGGGCCCTTAACATGCTCGAAAACTCTTGAAACTTTGCACACGGGTCAGAACCCGCGGCCATCAGAGCCGGGCTGAAGCTGGTACCGGGCGTGGCAGGGCGGCTCGTCAGCGCCCCCTGGAATGGGGTCCGAACACCTGGTCCATAACTCAAACACACTTGCATGTAATAATATGAAACTCGGTACACATGTCGATAGCAGAATTTCATCTATACCTCGCGTTCTTGCTTTTTACCCCAGCCCAACAGGAAGTCGGCTATTGAGGTTTTTTTGTAAAACACACGCAATGAACTTTTAAATACTCCTCCTAGAGCTCTGATCCAAATTCGACGAAACTCGGTCAGCGTGAAGTCAAGACATTGAGGATGAAAGTTTGCGTGGGGATTTTTGATATCTCGAACGGTTTGGCCGTGGCGAGGAAACGAAACTATGGCGAGAAACGTGAAACAGGAAGTGTGTCATAACTTCAGCATACATTAACTGATCTGGATGAAACTTCAGCAGTGCGTTCGCTGAAGAGGACGATCACATGGATGTGACTATTGTGAGTCAAAGTTATAGCGCCACCAACTGGCAGCAGGAAGTGTGTCACTTTCAAAATGCTTTGAAATCACCCTCTTATTTTTACCCGATTTGCTTCAAACTTCATCTGTATAATGTACATACACGGCAGATGAAGACCTATGAATGGATTCTTGATATCTTTGAAACTGTTGCCGTGGCGACGCATCAAACTTTACCATTCTTTTAGGATGCATTCTTTTAGGGATTCGAACATTTGTCCATAAATCAAACACACGTGCATGGATTAATATGAAACTCGGTACACTCATAGATCACATCAGGCCAAACAACTTTCGTGCTCTAAGTTTTACGACAGTTCAAACGGAAGTCGGGAATTATGTTTTTTTTTTTAATAATTGTCCTAGAAAAACATCAAATTACAACCCATGCTGTTACCAATCACCACCAAACTCGGTGTGCATGAAGTCAAGACATTGAGGATGCTATATTCCGGACGGATTTGTGATATCTCGAACGGTTTGGCCGTGGCGGATTTTTTTGACTAAAAAAGGACACATAAAGTGTGTTATAACTTGGTTAGTTTTACTGACAGTTACAAAACTTGCCGTGTATATTGTTCTATTCAAGCCAAACAACTTTCTAATTAACAATAATAAGCTCAAACCCACAGAAAGTCAGATATTGTAGTTTGAATATGATCATGCTCTCTCTAAGCCTTGGTCTGTCTCTTTGCCTGTTTTTGCCTGTGTGTGTGTGTGTGTGTGTGTGTGTGTGTGTGTGTGTGTGTGTGTGTGTGTGTGTGTGTGTGTGTGTGTGTGTGTGTGTGTGTGTGTGTGTGTGTGTGTGTGTGTGTGTGTGTGTGTGTAGGGGAGGGGGCTTAATCATTTCACTGTGTGTCTGGCCTGCTAAAGTAAATACATTTCTTAAGCCTGGTATTTTTTAAATAAGTTTTTATTTTTATTTTTTTATAAGTAAAGGCATATAACCTGTTTAATTGTAGTGCATTGACAATAGTTTTATATAATTAGTGTATTAATTAAATTAACTTGGTCCATAAATCAAAAAAGTAAGTAAATAAATCAAAAAGGAAGTGTGTTAAAACTTCTGCATACATTAACTGATCTTGATGAAACTTCAGCAGTGTGTTCGTTGTAAGAGGCCGATCACATGGATGTGACTATTGTGAGTCAAAGGCTGCGTTTACACTTGGCATTAACATGCAGATCACCATGATCTGATCAAGCAGATCGAATCATTAGCCAATCAGGACATGGTGAGTTTACATTTGGTCACATTAAGTAGCCTCTGTATCTGGATAGAAGAGCGGATTTCTGTTTCCTGCATAATATTTAAATTAGATATGTTGCACGACACCAGATTAAGAGTAAAAATGATGCAAATAAAACAATGTCCCAGTTGCTTTCACTCATTCGCTTTGCAATCTCCAGTAATTAGATAAAAAAAAATGTTAACGAAGTTATACTTCCAGAGTTGATCATACAAAAATAACTGGGTTGATCATAAAACAAGTCATATCATCGATCATATGGTTTTAAGGTTATCACGTGCAATGACTATATTGACAGAAATGGGAGATTGGTTAACATGCAAAGACATTCAATAAAAACATTCAACATTTAAAAAATCAGATTGCGATTATTCCTCTGGCAAAGCAGCATGCAGCTCTTATTTAAGATCTCATGACTGACTGTGAATGTACAGGCGATCGCCTCGTTCAGATAATGTTGCACAATTAAAATGAAAAATGACACACATAGTATCATGTAAGCCTAAATTAACTGTTTTAAAGATAAACGTTTATTGTAAGATTCAAATAAGTTTTTATTTCTTGTCTAAACTGCGTCTGGCCATTATTTTTCTCACAGCCACGGGGAGACTGGGTGGGATTCAGATTCCGTCCACCTGTGAATGCAGACACGATGGCTGGATTGCGTTTACATTACACTGAGATCCGATCACAAAGCGTCCTCGACTACCTCCGAACCTGGACACGCCGATCGAATAACATTCCGAATCAGAAGCGCGTTTACACTTGTCTTTTCAATGTGTATGTGGACAACATCCGGATACAGGTCGCATATTAATGCCAAGTGTAAACACAGCCAAATATATAGCGCCACCAACTGGCAGCAGAAAGTGTTTCACTTTCAAAATGCTTTGAAATCACACTCTTACTTTTACCCGATTTGCTTCAAACTTCATCTGTATAATGTAAACACACGCCAGATGAAGAGCTGTGAAAGCATTATTCAATATCTAAGATAATGTTGCCATAGCAACGCATCAAACTTTAACATTCCTTTTTTTGATGATTTTGAGTCTCTTAGCGGCTTTTGGGGCCCTTAATGGGTTTGAAAACTCTTGAAACTTTGCACACAGGTCAGATCCCACAGCCATCAGAGCCGGGCTGAAGATGGTACCCGGGTGTGGCAAGGGGGCTAGACAGCGCCCCCTGGAACGGGGTCCAAAAACTTGGTCCATAAATCAAACACGCTTGCATGTAATAATATGAAACTCAGTACACATGTTGATCTCATCGTTTCATATATTCATATATTCTCCTCAAGCCGGACAACTTTCTAATTTACACTCATGAGCTAGGACCCACAGAAAGTCAGATATTTTGGTTTGAAAATGTTGAGTGTCTCTCTGAGCCTACACTTCTGTATGGCAAGCCCTTTTAACATTTAAAAGCTAAGTTTGACTATTCGTAATTAACATTGTAGATATCAACAACGTCTTTCTAGTCGTAATTACATTTTGGATAGTTTGTATTATCATTTAAGATATCTGTAACGTAATTGTGACTAGTCGGAAACGACAGATAGAGTATGGCAAGCCGTTTTAACATTTAATCATTTTAACCTACTAGTCTCTATTTTCATGCTACTAGTACTTATTTTTTAGATACTAGTATCTATTCCATTAAGTACTAGTACTTATTCATTAGCTACTAGTGCTTATTCTTTAGATACTAGTGCCTTTTCTTTAGATACTAGTGTTTATTCTTTAGGTACTAGTACCTTTTTAAAGATACTAGTACTTATTCATTAGACACTAGTCCTTATTTATTAGATACTAGTACTTATTCATTAGATGCTAGTCCTTATTCATTACATACCAATGCTTATTAATTAGTTACTAGTACTTATTCATTAGATGCTAGTACCTATTAAATAGATACTAGTACTTATTCATTAGACACTAGTACTTATTTCAATGGTGACTCAGTAACTATTCTTTTGTTACTAGTCACATTTTTTCCAGTGACTTCTATGGTGATCTGTCATTCAGATATCAACTATTCAGTTCTGACTAGTATGTTAGTATGTATTCCAATTGTGGAATACATACTAGTATGTATTCCAAAGCAGGGGTTACGTTTTTGCACGCTTGTGCAGAATAACCCTAAAGGCACCAAGGTGGCGGTGCCACCGGCTTATATATATATATATATATATACATACACACACACACACACACACACACACACACACACACACATATACACACATATATAGCTGCGAGCAGCGATGGAGGGCCAAAGCCGGCGGTACCGCCATCCCGGTGCCTTTAGGCACCGGGGTTGCGGTGCCACCGGCTTGGGCCCGCAAATCGGCTGCTCTGCAGCTATATTTGTATTTAAAACTTGTAATACATTTGAACATTGTTTGTACAACTTCAAGTCTGTGTAAAAGATTTCTCTTTTAATAAAAAACTAAATTTCTGTTTTATGTCATCCTTAAAGATTGAAAAAATGTATTGTTTTTACATCATTTTGAACGTTTTTACATTGAACAAGTCAGGTGTCCAGCGGGTGTGCGGTCCCAAACACGGGTCAGATTGGGAGAGGTTCCGTATCGTGGGAAAATTCCCACGATCACATGACCAGTCCAGTAGGGGAGGTGGTGAGGGGTGGTGGTGATGGGTAGGAAGATGAGGGGAGACCGTGGGGATTTTCCCACGGTCACGTGGTCAGACCCGGATGGGAGGGGTCTAGGGGTGGAGCTAGGGGCTGGCCAGTGTGGGACTGCCAGAAGGTTCAGTGTAACTTTTGGATTGTAAGAGTGCGGTTGTCCTTCGTCAGTCTCCCCGGAATTACATTTACACAACTTTGAGCCGAATAACTTTTGAAATTAAAATCTCTAAAGTTTGATATATCCAAGGATGCGGATTAATGCATGGGATAACTATCAGATCCTGTCGGATATATCTTTGCAGATTAATACCCTTTGGATATATTTTGGTTAACCGGGCTCCTCACGAACACTTTTGGAATATCTCTAAAGTTTTGGAGTTGGTGGATCTTTTCAGCAAATGGAAATTTATATCTTTTGGACAAATCTTGGATTAATCTTTAAACTGGATAAATCCCTGTTCTTCTTTCAACAACAAAACAGGATGTAAAAACGTAAGTCAGTTTTTATGCTTTTACGTTTTGATAATTGTTTGATGTTGTTTTAATACACATTTTTATAACGTTAATTATTTAATTATATATTTTATATTTATTAATTATTTATAAACGTTTGAAAGTGTTCAACACACTAAAGACATGTGTATTTTAATACTTTTAAACTTGTATAATTGTGTAAAAGTACATCATCAAATGTGATCCGTGGGATAATTTTCCCACGATCACATGAGCCTCCTCTGAAGTGACCTCCTCTGACCTCCTTTCCCACGAGTCACGTGGTCAGACCGGAAGTGGTTGGGAGGGGTAAAAGGGGGCAGGGCCTATTTTTATGACAGGGCAATAAATCACTCAAAGTGGCATATGCCGCCCTATATACTCTCTAGCCTCAACTATCCACTTGCTCATCACTTTTCTCGATGCCGGGCAACCTTTCTTATTTGAGCCAAAGCAGACGAATAACTGTTCTGACTTATGCCAGAGGGCAGCTCTGTGAACATAGTAAGTGAGTAAGTAAGTAAGTAAAAATTTTTTTGTATAGCACTTTTCTCAGATGTAGATCACAAAGTGCTTCACAACAAAAGAAAGCAATTAACAACTCTGACTCACATTTACTGTTTTAAGCTGACTTTTAAATTTTCCCACACAATCCAAGCCGCGTATGGAAGGAGGCAAAGCGTTCCACAACCTGGGAGCAACAACTTGGAATGAACGGTCCCCCCTAGTTTTAAAATGTGTAAGGGGGGCAACTAAGTAGTCTCTGGCCTGTTGATCTCAGACTACGTGAGGATGTCGCAGCTGTATCAGATCAGAGATGTATGGGGGTGCCTGACCTTGTAGGGCTTTAAAAGTTAGGACCAAAATTTTGAAATGTATTCTAAATTTCACTGGTAGCCAATGAAGTGATGCTAAAACTGGAGTAATATGTGCCCTTTTACTCGTGTGGGTTAAAAGCCTAGCCGCAGAATTTTGGACTGTCTGGAGACGACAAAGATCCTTCTTATTAAGGCAAATAAAAAGACTATTACAATAGTCTAAGCGAGACGAGATACAAGCATGGATGATCATCTCCAACTCGGCTTTTGACACCAAGGCTCTTATCTTTGAAATGTTCCTTAATTGAAAGAAACAGTTTTTAATAAGATGTTTTGAGTGTTTCTCCAGAGACATGGCCGCATCGAAAACAACACCTAAGCTCCTGAGAGCGGGCTGAACAGACGAACCTAAGTAACCAATGTGTTTCTTTATCAGAGGAATGCTCTGCTCAGGGGCAATGATTAAGGTTTCAGTCTTGGCTGAATTCAACATTAAAAAGTTGTCATTTAGCCACTGCTTGATCCTACTCAGACAATTCATTAGAGATGACAGTTTAAATTACTCAGTAGGCTTAAAGGAACAGTATAACTCAGGGATGGGCAACTTCGGTCCTGGAGGGCCACTGTCCTACAGATTTTAGCTTCAACCCTAATCAAACACAACTGAACAAGCTAATCAAGGTCATCAGGATTACTAGAAAGTTACAGGCAGGTGATTTTTTTTTTCAGGGTTGGAGCTAAACTCTGTAGGACTGTGGCCCTCCAGGACCGAAGTTGCCCATCCTGGTATAACTGAATGTCATCTGCATACAAGTGATAAGAGACATCCTGAAACTGGCTTATTATCTGTCCTAGAGGGAATATATACAGAAGGAAAAGAATCGGTCCCAGGACAGAACCCTGTGGAACACCACTCGATAAACCTGCAGTATCTGACATTTTCTGATTTATATAAACACTAAAACTTCTACCAGTAAGATAAGATGAAAACCATTTCAGAGCTGAGCCGGATATCCCTAATAGAGCCTGAAGTTTATTAAGCATAATATTGTGATCAATAGTGTCAAAAGCAGATGTAAGGTCCAACAAAACTAACACTGTATGCTTCCCAGAATCAGCAGACATCAAGATATCGCTTGAAACTTTCACCAGTGCAGTTTCCGTAGAATGTTTTTTTACGAAAACCTGACTGATATTTATCAAAAATATCATTTATCTCTAAGAAAGTAGTAAGCTGCTCTGCTACCACTTTCTCTAGAATCTTTGCCATGAAAGGGAGTTTAGATATAGGCCTATAATTCGAGGGTTGCAATGGATCTAAACTGGGCTTTTTAAGAACAGGTTCAACAATAGCATGTTTAAAAAGTCAGGAACCACCCCAGTTAAAAGAGAAGTATTGATCATTTCTACAACACAGGGGCCAATACTATCAAAAACCTGCTTAAACAGCATAGTTGGGAGAACATCACTCTGGCCATAAGAGGGCTTTAGCTTATCTAGTAGAGTAGTAACATTGAATAATGACACAAGTTTAAAAGTGAAACACGGATAGGAAAGAGCCAAAGTACAGGCCTTGTATGCAGGAGGTGGTAACATGCTAGCTCTGATATCCTTAATTTTCTCAACAAAGAAGTCAAGGAATACATTACTATTTGACAGAGTAAGCACTGCAATTGGAGAAACAGATGGAGAAACAATAGAGTTAATAGAATCAAATAAGAATTTGGGATTTTTCTTGTTAGAGGATATTAGCTGAGAGAAGTAGTTAGTTCTAGCATTCTTCAGAAGTTCATTTAGAGAAGCGGTTAATTCACTAAGATAGAGCCTGTGAACTTCTAGTTTAGTTGTTTTCCATAAGCGCTCTATTTTCCAACATTTACTTCTAAGGCTCTGAATAGATGAATTTATCCATGGGCAGGGCTTTTTAACAGACACAATGTTTGATTTCATAGGAGCTACTTCATCTAGAATTTTTAAACACTGGCTGTTAGAAGACTCCACATACACATTTACATCACTACAACCTCTTAGCTGGCATGGATCAAACAAGGTAGAAAACTTCCCAGCAACATCCTGGTTCAAAACTCTCCTCTGAGCCTTAATTCTCAGAGGCGGGGGGTCCGTGGTAAGTTTAAATTAAAGAAAACACAACTATGGTCACTCACATGGACATCCTTCACACTCACATTTACTATCTTAAGACCTAATGAAAAAACAAGGTCCAGGGTGTGCCCCTTTAAGTGAGTAGGACCTGGGACATTGCTTAAAGTTAAAAGAGTCAGTGATAGATAGGAGATCTGTAGCTGCAATACATGACATATCATCAATATGAAAATTAAAATCTCCAACAATTAAAAATTTCTCCAGCTTGATTATAGAGCTCAATAAATCAGTAAAATCAGTGAGGAAGATACCTGCAGGGCCAGGAGGACGGTAAATTAACACACAATAAAGACAATTAACACACAATAAATAACAGAACCGACCTTAATCATCTGTGACTCAAACGAGTCACGATGCACAACAGCAAGGCCACCACCTCGGCGAGCCGTTCGAGGTGTCCCAATCACTGAGCAACCTGCAGGGCAGAGCTCATTTAAGTGTACGGATTCCTTATCCTTTTGCCATGTCTCTGTGAGGAACATAAAATCCAACAGAGAAGCCCGGGCACCCCATCGCCGAAGACAGCCTCATCGCGACATAGGCATCCAATGCATCCAATGCCTGAACTGGACATAACAAGATTGAGACTTTCCTGATCTGGAGTATTGAAGGGTGGAGGACAGAAGGCCTGCAGCACAATAAGACCCATCACATTAGTAGGGACCTTAGGAATATATCCAGGCCTCGGCCTCAGTGTTCGACAGAGAAAACGAGTTATTAAAGGATCTCTCCCCAGAGAAGAAGCCCCCGCAGGGGATCTAAAGGCAGATATAGCCGCAACATACACTCAAGGTGGAGGGAGTTAGTCCAACAGAGAAACGGTCTTGAAGGAAATCGAGAACTGTACCGGCCGGGCAGTCAACAGGATTTAAAGTACATTCTCTGCACCATATAGAGAACAATTTCCAGTTTTCTTGTGGAGGGAGCTCTGGATTGAAGAATGGTCTTCAGTGGGCTTCTTCCCTCAGAGGCCAAGCCCATAGTTTCCACAACTCGGGGTGAGGGTGAAATATTGTGCCCCCCGCCTGTGAAAGCAGGTCCCTACTGACCGGAATCTCCATCGGAAAGCCGTCCAAGAGAGACACTAGGTCCGCAAAACATATTCTGGTCTGCCAGTGCGGGCTACTAACAACAGATGAGCCCCTTCTTGGCGAACTCTTTCCAGAACTCCCGGGAGCATTGATATCAGGGGAAATGCATACAGGTGTAGCCTCGGCCACACCTGCACCATCACATCCATTCCGAGAGGAGCTTGCTGCATGAGAGAGAACCATAACGGACAATGAGTTGTCTCCTGAGTTGCAAATAGATCGACCTGAGCCTGACCAAAGTTCTCCCATAGGAGCTCCACCACCTCCGGGTGGAGTCTCCACTCCCCGAGCCTCAGCCCCTGTCTCGACAGAATATCGGCCCCGCATTCAGATACCCTGGAATATACACTCACCGGCCACTTTACTAGGTACCCCATGCTAGTAACGGGTTGGACCCCTTTGCCTTCAGAACTGCCTCAATTCTTCATGGCATAGATTCAACAAGGTGCTGGAAGCATTCCTCAGGGAGTTTGGTCCATATTGACGTGATGGCATCACATAGTTGCCGCAGATTTGTCGGCTGCACATCCATGATGTGAATCTCCCATTCCACCACATCCCAAAGATGCTCTATTGGATTGAGATCTGGTGACTGTGGAGGCCATTTGAGTACAGCGAACTCATTGTCATGTTCAAGAAACCAGTCTGAAATGATTCCAGCTTTATGACGTGGCGCATTATCCTGCAGAAAGTAGCCATCAGAAGTTGGGTACATTGTGGTCATAAAGGGATGGACATGGTCAGCAACAATACTCAGGTAGGCTGTGGCGTTGCAACGATGCTCAATTGGTACCAAGGGGCCCAAAGAGTGCCAAGAAAATATTTCCCCACACCATGACACCACCACCACCAGCCTGAACCGTTGATACAAGGCAGGATGGATCCATGCTTTCATGTTGTAGACGCCAAATTCTGACCCTACCATCCGAATGTCGCAGCAGAAATCGAGACTCATCAGACCAGGCAACGTTTTTCCAATCTTCTATTGTCCAATTTAGATGAGCTTGTGCAAATTGTAGCCTCAGTTTCCTGTTCTTAGCTGAAAGGAGTGGCACCCGGTGTGGTCTTCTGCTGCTGTAGCCCATCTGCCTCAAAGTTCGACGTACTGTGCGTTCAGAGATGCTCTTCTGCCCACCTTGGTTGTAACGGGTGGTTATTTGAGTCACTGTTGCCCTTCTATCAGCTCGAACCAGTCTGGCCATTCTCCTCTGACCTCTGGCATCAACAAGGCATTTCCGCCCACAGAACTGCCGCTCACTGGATGTTTTTTCTTTTTCGGACCATTCTCTGTAAACCCTAGAGATGGTTGTGCGTGAAAATCCCAGTAGATTAGCAGTTTCTGAAATACTCAGACCAGCCCTTCTGGCACCAACAATCATGCCACGTTCAAAGTCACTCAAATCACCTTTCTTCCCCATACTGATGCTCGGTTTGAACTGCAGGAGATTGTCTTGACCATGTCTACATGCCTAAATGCACTGAGTTGCCGCCATGTGATTGGCTGCTTAGAAATTAAGTGTTAACGAGCAGTTGGACAGGTATACCTAATAAAGTGGCCGGTGAGTGTATATTGCCCTCAGTGACAACAATTTCCCCTGGGTCCATAGGAGGATCTGCAGAGCCAACTTGTATAATGCTCTGGACCTCAGACCCCCCTGATGGTTGATGTAGGAGACCACTGAAGTGTTGTCTGTGTGGACAAGCACATGATGGCCCCTCAGGTCTGGCAGGAAGTATTTGAGAGCCCTAAACACTGCCATCATCTCTAGTTGGTTTATATGCCAAGACTGCTGATGGTCCTGCCATAGACCTGTTGCCGAGCGGCCACTCATGACCGCCCCCCAGCCTGTCAGGGAAGCATCCGTCAATAGCATGACACGTCGACAAGGAACCTCCAAAACTGGGCCCTGGGCGAGGAACCAAGGTTTCTTCCACATGACCAAAGCACGTAAGCATTACCGCGTGACCTTGATCATACAAAATGGATTTCCCCTCGGAGAAAACCCCTTGGTCCTGAGCCACCACTGCAGGGGTCTCATGTACAGAAGGCCAAACGTAATCACTTTGACGCAGCTGCCATGAGCCCCAACAGTTTCTGAAACTGTTTCACAGTGAGTGACTGGCCTAGTTTCACATTCTTTGCAGCTGTAAGGATCGCAGTTATACGTGCTGGATACAATCTTGCTTGCATCATTGTCGAATCCCACACTACCCCCAGATAAGTGATCATCTGTGCAGGAAGGAGCACATTTTTCTTGGTGTTTAGCCGTAACCCCAACCTTTTCATGTGTGGCAGAACAACATCTCGATGTTGAACCGCCAACTGCTCTGACTGAGCAAGGATGCAACCAATCGTCGATATAATTTACATATGCGAATGCCCTGGGATCTGAGAGGAGCCAGCGCTGCATCCATGATATTCGTAAAAGTGCAGCGCTGATAGACCTAAGTCAAACGGAAGGACCCGATACTGGTAAGCTTTCGCACTCGAAAGCAAACCTCAGGAACCTCCTGTGATGAGGATGGATGGATATGTGAAAATAAGTGTCCTTCAAGTCTATTGTGACAAATCAGTCCTCGGACTGTATCTGTGACACGATCTGTTTGAGTGTAAGCATCCTGAACTTGAGCTTTTGAACTCTGCTGTTTAGCTGACGCAGATCTAGAATAGGACGTAACCCACCATCTTTCTTGGGAACGATGAAGTATCAGCTGTAAAACCCTGTGTGATAAAAGTTCAGTTCAGATAGGAAGGAAGAAGACGGGGCGGCGTGAGCTGGGACGTTCTCTTTTATTTCTCTTTCCACAAACAAAATGTTGCGCACAGAGCGCGTTCACCGTGCATAAACACAGCTGTCAACTCAATAACTCAAAACAATAATCTCAATTTCCTTGGATGCTCTTTCCACTCGTAGCAGCAGCACACGCGAGGTCCCAGCTCGTCTCTCTCTCACTCTTTCTCTCTCGCACGCCGGCTTATATCCGGTCTCTCCACTCCAATTACTGAAATCAGACACAGGTTTTCATCATCTGCACTTGACCTACTTACGCTCCGCTCTGTTCCAACCTCTCTCCCGCTGTAGACTCCGCAAATGTCCAATAACTCGTAAAGCTCGTGAATAGTACGTGATCTGTGAGAATTTCCTTCGGAATTCCCACCCGGGAGATTAGTTGAAACAGTGCACTCGCCACGCTCTTAGCGGAAATCGTGCGAAGCGGCACTGCCTCAGGATACCCGTTGCATAGTCTACCAGGACCAATGCAAAACGGTGTCCCCGTGCTGACCGTTCTAATGGCCCGATGAGGTCCATACCAATTCTTTCTGAAAGGGGGCCTGCATTAATGGTAGGGGGCACAATGGTGCTTTTGGGGTGGCCGGTGGATTTACCAACTGACATTGACGACATGCCGCGCACCATCTGCGCACATTCCGTGAATGCTAGAAGAATCGGGCCATAAGGCGGTTTAGTGTAGCCGTTTGTCCTAAATGCCCTGCCATTGGATTAGAATGAGCCGCCTGGAAAAGCATTTCCCGACGGCTTTTAGGGATCAATAACTGGGTTGTATCTTGCTTTGTTTGGGTATCTTGGGTCATCCGATACAACCTATCTTTTAAAATTGCAAAATAAGGATAGGAGAGCGGTTGGCCCGGAGGAAGAAGCTATCCGTCGATAGTCCGAACCTGATCAAAGGCATTTTTCAGTGTTTCATCCTGAGACGGTTCCAAGGGAATATCATCATGCCCAGGAAGGATGGCCCGCTCCTGAGCACTCTGTTCCCCTGAAACAGATCCCAGTGGAGGAACCCTTTCTATAGCCCCTTTTTGCAAAAGCGTTCATTACTTCCTGTTCCATAACCCAACCCTGCTCGGGGACCACCACTGTGGGAAGGACCCCTGAAAATCTGGGTGGACGAGAGACGAACTGAATTCTGTACCATTTTCTATCACCTGCAGGACCCATTGAGAAATATCTTGCAGTAGTTTCCACGCTGCCATGAATTCCACTAAGGGGACCAGTCTCTCGAGACTGACCTCGGGATTTTGTTGAATGGACATTTCGGGTGCCCTGAAACGGCGAACCGACAGGGAACAACCGAACTGACCGTTCTACGACCTCTCCTCGGAGGACCAACCCAAAGAAGAACAACCTAATTTATCACTTCACAGCTTTTCGTATTTCCATGGGAACATCTGGGGAGAAGTTAAATCACGTCAGATACAGACGAACAACAATATCGAACCTGCTAAATTATTGACATTCATTCTAAAAATGGACTGTGAACAGCTTATTTCTCTTAGTCATTCATATATCTGACAAAAGTAAGTTTAGAAGGTGTTTTTCGGTTTTGTTGATAGTTTTCAGGGAGCTGTGAAAAGAATTCATTTAAATGGCATGACACTTGACAACTGCTCACATTCAACGTTAATATCTTGAAAAACAATAAATAAATAAATTGAAATGATGTCTGTGTCACGGTCAATACAGGAGTCAGACAGGTGGTAAGTGAATCAATAGTTTAATAGCAGATTGGCAGAAGTCAACGGAGAATGGTGAGTATTCAAACAGAAGTTATGAAGATGATAACTTAGCCACCGAGTAATCAAATTCTCTCTCTTCAGCAGTTCCCGGGTGGATATCGGACCAGATAGCAGCAGGATGGCGGAAGACAGAAGAAGCGTGAAGGTGATGAAGCCAGTCCAATGGAGGTTAGGTGAGTAGCAGGTAAGTAGCAGGTAAGTCTCAGTTCTTAGTATGCCGGAGTCTGTGTGTCAGTGTTGACGAGACCAGACAATGTGTATGAGAGTGAGCGTGGTATTTAAAGGTGGTGGCATGATGAGGTGCAGGTGAGGGTGATTAGAACTCGGGGTGACAAGGAACGAGTGAATGAATGAGTGGGAGGAGTGTGGGAATTCGGCTGGGATCCTGACAGTCTGATTGTGTTAAAAAAATCATATATATGGAATTATATATATTTTTCATATGAGGACCCCGGTTAAATATTGTATAACATCATGATTAAAAAAAACATGTAATATCACTCACTTCATTCATGCAATCTCCTGGACTAATTAGTAATTAAAAAAAATCATGATGTTACACAATATTTAACTGTCCCCTAATGAAAAGAAAATATAATTCTCTATAGGGCCTAAATGAATGATCATACAGTAAATGGTTTAACAGTATATTTGAAAACATACAGAATTAAATGTTGTTAATACAATATATTTCATTGTACATATGCAATTTTCATATATTTAAAAATGTGAGACAATATATTTACTAATATATAAGTTATGCAATTTTATATTCAGTAATATACTTCATATACAGGGATTCAAGTTCAGTCGCTATGGAGTACGATGGATTTCCATCAATATCAGGGTCCCCTTGTCCTTGTCTTAAATTACCCTTTTCATTATTTTAAGGTCGTTATGCTTACATTTCTCAAATAGTGTAATAAATGCCTTAATTTTAGTTTGAATAGGTCGGAAGGTTCACCTTGCTTAGGGCGATGTAATCAAAGGAGCAAAAGCACGTTCCTCTCTCCACTCTTATCATTCTGTTATCACTCTGCTCCTGATCCAGTCCTGGTTTTCCATTCCCACTCACGGGAATAACTGCTTTGTGTTGTTCACACAACTTTAAAAGTCATTCTAGTTTATTTTTATTATATCACAAGCATCAGAATTTATAAGACTATATGTAACGGATTGTAAAGTATACTACACGTTTAATAAATGTTCCAGCCCTTGCTTGCACACACAAGTAAACAGCAGGCCTGGCAAAGCGCACCCATGGTAAAAGGAAAGAAAGTTACAGAAAATATCTTCTACAAACAATTTTTATTTGCCAGTACTTAATAATATATAAAAGTGCATGACATGCAAATCAGATAATAATCAAGTGCAATTGGTCACTACATTTCAACATCTGCTTCCTCCTTCATACGTGTCTGCCGTGATTTATCTTCTCCCAGTTGTTCCATGAAAACCCTCAAAACACGAAAATCTGTGAAGTGATAAATATGGTTGTTTCTTCTTTGGTTTGAAACATTAAAAGTTATGCAACAGGACGGAACCGGTTTTAGTCTCGGCATTTGTCCTCCGACTGCAACTGCGAGCGCTTTCACCGGAAAAGTCAAGTGAAGTCAAGCCATTTTTGTGAAATTGGCCTATTAAAGGAAAATTCAGGCCAGATGTCACAGCACGGAGCAAGAAGCGAACGTGGGAGCTTATAGTGCAAATTATCAATGGTTCATTCCCTGCTTGTGCGCACCAAGGAAGCCTGCTATATTCATAAATGCAGTTTTTGAGCCTAAGGTGGGAATGTCCACTGGAAACTAAATGAACTGCGACACAATAAGAAGTTCTTAAAGTGCTGTAATTGTTTTTGTGATCACTGCTTACAGAAGGTTGAAACAGACCCAAATCACTGCTGCTTTATTGCATTTTCCCATTTGCCAAATATGTTAATGTAGTGATTACTTTCATTTCTGACATTAGGGCATTACAGCATTCCTGTGTTGTCTGAGATATTAGTGTGTCTCTAATAAGATTAGTCACAAAGATGATCCCTGCACAATCTCATCTATAGTGTCTTAACTCACTGTCATCTAATTGTTTGCAACATTGTCTTTTCCCTCTTCATCTTTCATGCCATTTTCTCCTCTGCTAAAGAAACTTTTAAGCCTCTTAAAAGTCCTCATCTGTACTCCTAACAATTTTGATCTTAAGACCTCTTTTAAGGGTTAAGATGCTTTCTAAATTACTTTTTTTCTTTACTAGTTTTTTTAAACCTTAGTAAATGCCCACATTTCTGAGAAGTTTCTTAAAATTTTTGTCACTAGGGGCTACTGATTGCACTAAGATTCTTGAATGAATACGGCCCAGAATGTGAGTAGTAAGTGTTGCGGGACACCTGCTGTGTGCTTTACACATCACATCTCTGGGGTTAAAGGGGTGATGAACTGAGAAATCAAATTTTCCTTGAGCTTTTGACATCTAAGTGGTCATCATATTATAAGAATATCCTCTAAGTTTCAGAACTGAAAACATCCTTGTTAGTCCAATAAAAGCTTTTATTGACACCAGCCTCAACAAACGACTCAGTTTTAAAAGTGGGAAACTATGGCGTCAACGGGGTTAAAACCCCACCCCCGCAGAAGAAGATCAACACCTGCTTCAACTACGGTTCCTGCCCCGCCCACCGATTACGCGCATTACACGACATAGCTAAGTAGCATAACATACATGCCTACCTTCGTGATGACAAACCTGATCGAGCAGAATATTGTGCTGTGCCTGGTTGTGGAAGACAGTCGCTGCATAAGCTTCCTCTGGATTCCAATAGGACTGCATGGATAAACTTTATTTTTAATGACGTTCCAGCTGATGAGGGTAAAATATGCGTCAACTGTTCGCTTCATTTCACTGAGGATTGTTTTGTAAACAAGACTGGATTTGCAGATCGATTAAGAATAGAAGAACGTGCTGTGCCGTCTATATTGGATCTGACAGGAATTGTACAATACACAGACTCTTGGTCGAACATGTATGGGCGAATCCGGTTGCCATTTGACAACATTGGACGCTTTCCCCCACGTGCACCGACGGGTGAGTTAAACTCATTATAATATGCGAAAACTGTTATCCACTCGCAGCAGTGAGCGTTTATTTCCAAGTCTTCAGTGCGACACGCCCATAAAAACGTTTTTCAAGGAGGCTCTAGCCTGGATGCCAGCACTCCGCCCACAACAGGGCCGTGCACAGAGACTTCTGGAGGGGCAGGTGCTCAAAGTATAAAATGGGGCACATGGAAACAAGGCTTTAAATAGGGCTGTGCTCAAAATATCAATACAGTAAATCAATACAGATGATTCTGCATCGATACAGCAGCAAATGCATTGTTGCAGTTTTGAAAAAGAAACAGAACAGAAAAGAATAGAAGAAAAATTATTTATGTGCTCTATATACATTATAACTCTGGGATTAGAAACTGAACCTGATGGCTTTTTCTTCTCTGTTATACAGAATAATAAAGAACAGCTGTTATAGTGAACCGTGTAGGACAAAATCAACGTGGCCCATGTTTCGTGCAGTACAGTATAGTTTTATTTAATGGCATATCAGCATCTGTGGCTATTTTCATGGCAAAAACTGATTTACAAAAATACAAGAGTTACATTTTATACAATGAAAATAAAAACAAAGCAAACAGAAACAGCAATTAATACTTTACAAGATTTTTTAACATTAATGTGATACCTGTTTTAGTAAATTCTTACTAAAGTGCTTACAGTGAGTTTGCTGCCTTTGCTGTTGTTGTTGTTACTGCTGCTGCTGGAGTTGATCTGAGACTGTAGTAGACATTAAAATAAACAGAAATATAGGGTATTAGCTGATTAAACCATTTTTATGTGACCATGACAAGATGTAAAGATTGCTGACAGTGTTTTGAACTGGCTCACTAGTTCACTGACCTGCTAAAGCTACAGATTCTGCCCAGGCTGCTATAGTATAATAATACAATAATAGTATAATAGTCACGTTACTAGGGGAGATGTTCTCAGAGGCTTCTGCACACAAAACAAAGAAGATACTAACTGGTAAGCGAGCCTATGTGATAACTTACCAGAGTTGTGATAATAATTTTTATGGCACTCCACGTTTCTTAAATAAATACTAGCCTATAATAATAATAGTTTTAAAGTAAAAATAATAGCTTTTAGCCAAATAACACCTCTCCACGCCCGTGAAACTTTTCTTCCTCAAACAGCAAGATAACGTTACTTCTACAGCCTACACACAGCAATACAAACAATATCTCTCATGCTCTCTTCACGTCGTTTTAGTAAAATAATAAGTAAACAAACATCAAAATCACTTCCCTGAGAATAGAACACCACTTACCAGCAGCCGCAAGAGTTGAAGATATCCTCTGGGAATGCGCGATTGTGCGTAGCCGCGCGAAATTAAAAAATGCGCGTGCAGCATGAGGAATCGTCCCGGATGAGTTCGTCAGGTGAAAGGTCATCATGTGGGTCATTTTATTTACGGCTAAATTATTATTCATTCAGTTTACTACTAGTTAGATGGGGCAGGCATCCACAAAAGTGCCTTTAAATAGAAAAAAGGAGAGGAAATTTTGTCTTGACAAAAGGGCACTTTGGGCACCAAGGGGCAAAAGGGCAGGTGCTCCAGTTCATGACCCCTTTAAGGGTGAAAGTGAACAAAAGCAATAAAGATAGATTTAGATGGTTGCTTTTAAGTTAAGTTTTCCAGTTCTTAAATGTGTAAAAAACATTGTCTCTGCTTACCATAAGACACCTTTTTTACTCAAATCAACTAACTGTTAATAGCACTATCACCTCAATGCAGTACATGAGATCCACGGGGAGCAGTCGGATCAAGATCGAAGTGGTGGAGATGGGTAGGATTCAGGGTTGGGTTTAGGGGTGGGTTTAGGGCTCAGGGGGCGGAGTTGGGTAGGTTTAGTTGTATGTAAGGTGGGTCAAGATTGGATCTGGATCCAAACTCCTCCCAATGGATTTCATGTTTTGAAACCATCCCGTTAAAGGAGTAGTTCACTTTAGGAAAAACTTTTGCTGATAATTTACTCACCCCATTTCATCCAAGATGTCCATGTCTTTCCTTCTTCAGTTAGAAAAGAAATTAAGGTTTTTTATCAAAACATTCCAGCATTTTCTACATATAATGCACTTCAGTGGGAACCAGACGGTTCAAGGTCCAAAAGACACTTTCAGTACAGAACTACAAACTGTTCAAAGGGCTTTAAACGTTCCAGACGATGAATAAGCTCTGTACTGCAATAGCGTTTGTCACGATACAAAAAAGCAGGAGAACTCAAATGCAGTATAAGGATTTATTTAACAAAAGAAAACAAAACACAAAGTAAAAAACCCACAAGGGGGAAAACATTAATCAAAGAAACACAACACAACAGACACTTAATGAAGAAACACAACACAACAGACAGGACAGGCATGTGACATAACCCCCTCCCCTACGAGCGGATTCCAGACACTCCATCAGGCTGGGGCGGGCAGGCTCAGGGCCCCCCTGGGGCGGCCAGGGTGATGAGAGACCCTCGGCGGCCAGGGCGGTGGGAGGACCCCCTCGGGCGGCCAGGGCGGTGAAGACCTCTCGGGCGGCCAGGGCGATGAAGACCCCTCGGGCGGCCAGGGCGGGTGCCAGACCCCTCGGGCGGCCAGGGCGGTGGAGACCCGGGGCGGCCAGGGCGGTGGAGACCCCTCGGGCGGCCAGGGCGGTGGAGACCCTCGGGCGGGGCAGGGCGGTGAAGACCCCTCGGGCGGGCCAGGGCGGTGGAGAGCCCCTCGGGCGGCCAGGGCGGTGAAGACCCCTCGGGCGGCAGGGCGGAGCCGAGCCCCTCGGGCGGCCAGGGCGGAGCAGAGTCCCCTCGGGCGGCCAGGGCGGAGCACGAGCCCCTCGGGTGGCCAGGGGCGGGGCCGACCCCTCGGGTGGCCAGGGTCTGAGCCAGAACCCTCGAGTGGCCAGGGCGGAGCGAGACCATGACTCAGGCACAGACACTGGCTCAGGGACAGACGCGGAACACAGACGCAAACACAGGACCCAAACACAGACCCAAACACTGGGTCCGGAATGGGTGCTGACTCTGGCTCTGGAACAGGCACTGGGTTCAGCTTGCGAACACCGGACACCGGTCTCTGCCAGATCTCGGAGCCAGCCGCTCCAGAATAGCTGGCTCAGGAAGGCAGACGGAACTTGGACAGTCTCTCGCTGGGCAGACGGGCGTGGATCAGCAGGTCTCGCTGGGCAGGCGGGACGTGGACAGTCTCTCGCTGGGCAGACGGAGCGTGGAGCAGTCTCACTGGGCAGACGGGATGTGAACGGCCTCTCGTTGTGCAGATGAGGAAGTGACCAGTCTCTGGATCGACCTCCAGGAAGAATGGCGGGCTGCTGAGGACCAGCTTTCGGCACTCAGGGAGGTTGGAGGTCTTTCCCCTCTCCGCGTCTCTGGATGGCGATGTGCCGATTTGGTGCTCGAATGAGCTCGGTGGATGATTCGAGGAGTGACCGAAGCGGAGGAGTGATCCAGAGCTCACCTCTTGGGACCTTCTCTCCTGCGACCTCCAGTGGTTCTCCGAAACCTTGGTGAAACGCTCTGACTCCTCCTTTTGACTGAGCCATGAAAAGGCGAGAGCCTGAAAAATGTTCATGGTCTACAGGTTCGTTGGAGGCCGGAGTCATTCCGTCATGCCTGTCCTGGAAAATTGAGTGGATCCGAAGGTTACAATGGTATGGTCGCGGACAGTCCAAGAGATCGTCATCCATGCAATCCTCAACCTCCATCTCTGCCCCAGTGTGCCATCCATACTGCTCAGTTCTCCAAATAGTTCGGTTCATTCTGTCACGAATACAAAAAGAGCGGGAGAACTCAAATGCAGTATAAGGATTTATTTAACAAAAGAAAACAAAACACAAAGTAAAAAAAACCCACAAGGGGGAAAACATAATCAAAGAAACATGAACAACACTGGATACTCAGAACAACACTGAATACTGAACAACACTGAATACTCAAAACAACACCGACTAGGAACACACAGACCAAACCAGGAAACATCTGACAATGAACCGACCAAGACTGCAAACAAGAGGAGGCTTATAAAGGGAACAAATCAAGAGGGAACAGGTGGAACAACTCAAACACTAATCGGATAATGAGGGGGAGGGATCAACAATCAAACAGCACATGACACAACATAACAAACACCCATGTGCAACACAACAGACAGGACAGGCATGTGACACGTTTGTCACTCTCCTGTTAAAACTAAAATCAAAATGAACAAATCTTTTTCAGTCAATTCGATTCGGTTCATTCGTTGAAATATATGTATAGATATGTGTTCCATATATTGTGGAATATATTTTAAATATATTTAAAATTGTATGGAAATATATGCATACATATATGTATAGATATGTGTTCAATATATTGTGGAATATATTTTAAATATATTTAAAATTGTATGGAAATATATGCATACATATATGTATAGATATGTGGTCAATTTATTGTGGAATATATTTTAAATATATGTAAAATTATCTTGAAAAATATGTACATATTGTTTATGTCAAAATATATGTACATATATTGTACATATATCAATATATATTGAGAACATGCACATTCTGTAACGATGCAGGCTAGAATGATGCAGAGATTTAATCCAATCACAAGCCCTTTAATAAACAAACAAACAAACAAACAAACAAACAAACAAACAGGTAAACCAGGGTAAACGACAGAACACTCAGAACAGGAACAAGGAACTCAGGACAGGAACAATGAGACAACAAACATTACAACATCAAGAACTCACAAGGACTGAACTAAAACACGGGGCTTAAACACAAGGGAACACAAGCTAAACAAGATAACAAGGGCTCCCGGATGAAGGCTTGTATGCCGAAACCCGTTGGAGTGTTTTTATAGTGTTGATTATGACCAAGCCATAGAAATAAAGGCTTTTTAACTTTCTGAAGAGAGTGCCTTGGATGTTCCTGTTGATTTATAAGATAACAAGGGGGCATGGTTAAACTGAAACACTTGGGAAGACTAATTAACATAATGGGGAACAGCTGAACATGGGACAAGACACATGGCAGGATCACATAAACAGGGAATCACATGACAGACAAGAACAAGGAAGAAGACAAAACCCACACCATGACACATACAATGTATAAAGTGATATAGTATTCAGTATAAGTTCATGTAACATCTAAAATAGATGAATACTTAATAAATATTTAACCTGCTATACATGTGCAAGCCTTTATACCACATATTAAAACAGACTAATGGGTAATCTTTTAAAAGCCACCTTTCTTTATTTTATTTTTTTTTAAATCTGACAGATACTAAACCCAATTTGAACTAAAACCACAAAACGCCTTGCATATGGTCAGACAAAGGAAATGTGATTGACATTTTTAAAAAGTGCAATTGAACAGAAAATATACAAATTATACAATATAAATTAAAGGAATTTCAATGACCAATGTCTATTTCAAACTTTCAGCAGTGCTGTTATAAAATAATAAATAAAATATCTGTAAACAAAATGCACAAATAATAAGGAATAAATAAATAATATACAAACTTTCAAGGACCGTAGGGAACTGTGGAAAAGCATATATGTTTCAATAAAACGTATTTGTGTAATACAGTTGCAGTAATTATTTGTAAATTATTAAAGATATTTTAATTGAGCTAAATAGCTATGCCATGCATGTCATATCATATATAGCCCATGTATATATATGTATATATATGTATATATATGTATATATATATATATATATATATATATATATATATATATATATATATATATATTAGAGGTGGGCATAGATTCATTTTTTCTAGATTAATCTAGATTACATTTTGAAATTAATCTCAGATTAAAATGGCTCATTTGAATTCTACCAAAGGCGTGTGCTATACCCAAATAAATAACCTTGCAGGTTGTTTGTAATTAGGTCTAAATATGTTTTATACAAGATTTTACACTGGAATGTTCATATTATTATAAATAATGAGAGTAATCATAATTATTTTATTCTATTGTTAACCCTAGTTTTAAACAGCACGAAATAATAACTAAATTAGTTTTCATTTTTCTTGTGTAATTCTAAACCCAATTTGATATTTTCTTCTATGTAACACAAACTGAATTATTTTGTAGTTTCTGGGAAGCTATTTTTCTTACAATACAAATGAATAGAGAGGGATAAAATATCTGATGAATGCATATAATGCATAATACAGAAATCAGATGCTTGAATGAAAATTGCTGATGTTATTGGATTTTCAGGTGAGATTCTCAATTAATTCAGTTAACGGATGCTCTGAAATCACTTCATACGTTTTCTGTATCTGATCCGATCTTGAAAAGACCAGGTGTAAATGCCCTTTGAAACTCCGATCACTCAAACCACATCAGAAGGTAGCCTGGGCCACATTCCAGACGAAACTGGACATGTGTAAATGCATCTGGTTGTTGAAACCACATATGTAAATGTTACTACTCCCAAAAATGCTTAAAAATAAACGTGTGAGAGCATGTTATAGGCCATAGTCATGTTATTTTAGTCAGATATGACGACGCTGCAGCTGCGCATCACCTCAGATCTGAGCGCCTATCAAGCCAGCGGCGCAGTCTATCGCAAATCAAAGTGAAAGTAAGTCGCAGACACTTAACACTACCATCTTCATTAAAAGTAAAGAAACTAAATGATCTTACCAGGCATTGCCGCTCTCTTATTGCCGTCTTTGCTGATTTTGAAATTAGCCGATAATCAAAATGCAGCTCATAGGCCTATATCTGTTGTTTCGGTGACGTGCACTTCATTAAATCTGCATATAGCGTGGGGAATTGAAGATCGGATTTATATCCGTTTTGCAAAAACACATGTATGTGGCCAGGTGTAAATGGAATCGTTTTGATAAATCAGATAGCTATCCGATCTGAGAAAACGCATGAAGTGTCCAGGTGTAAACAGCCCCTAAGTTTCAGTTCACATAGACAACATTTTATTTTTTGCATTTCACTGCACTGCTCTTCCTTTTTTTTACTTGTGCATTTTACTGCTGTGCTCACATTCTGCAACTTTTGCAGCATCTTGCGATTGGCGCTCAAGTTAAAAGCTGTATACCTTGTAAACTCCAAAACTTACATGCCAAATTAAACAAACACTAGGGCAGAAACAATGTAATGTTACAGGGCTGGTAAGGAGATTTTACAACCTCCTCAGGATTGTGACCACGTGCACAAGAGAGAGACAATGGGAAGACAGAAACCCTTATCTATAAATGAACATGCTTCGAAGCATTGTGTAAATGATTTACTGTCTTGTGTACAATTATGTATATATTATGGTATGTATCTTGGTATACAACCAACTAACGATCAATGGAACCTCACCTGTATCATGCTTCCTACCAAATTAATCCTCATTTAATGACTCACACTTTGATGTACATCACCTTCTATGCAGTGTGGATATGTTATATCTATCCGAGCATTAATGAAGAGATAGAGAAGGAGAAAGGTGAGCAAGTGCATCTGAAGGAGAGGTTGAAGGCACACAGTCATGCAGAATAATTGGAGACGCTGTGAGGAATGAAAAATTAAAGGGAGAATATTTAATTCTTTAATTCTATTCCTTTTCTCTAACTAATAATTTTCTATTTACACACGTACACACACACATATATATAAATACAGTATGAGGATAAGGGCTGGACTAGGTTTAAAAAACAGACCACACAGTAGATTCCCACTGTATAGTTGTGAACCCAAGGTCCCTTCTAAGGGGCCGTTACACCTGGCCACTTCATGCGTTTTCTGTGATCGGATAGCTATCCGATCATGAAAGACCAGGTGTAAATGCCCCCGAAACACATTTGAGACGGTTTGAAACCGATTCGCTCAAACCACATCAGAAGGTGGTCTGAGCCAGATGAAACTGGACATGTGTAAATGCATCTGGTTGTTGAAACCACATATGTAAATTTTACTCCTCCCAAAAATGCTAAAAAATAAAAAAATAAGGTATAACCTCACTTGAGACAAAGAATTATTAACCAATTAACTAGAGCAACCTTCCCATCAGACGTTTCACCGTGCTTATTGGTCCAGTCAACTCTTAGGGGTTGGATCTTTCTCAGGCTTTATAAGAGACAGTCCACATATGACCTCCCTCTCTTAGTTTTTTTTTTTTATCCAGACGCAACACTGGAGATACCTCCCCCTCCCACGGGGGCCCCCGGAAGCCCTGCAGGCCTTAATCCAACCAGATATGGGCTCTTGCAGGAGAGAGAAGACTCTCTCACAAAGAACCAAGGAGTCTCAGGAGTTCTCAGGAGTTTAGAAACCAGGACTCCAACCAACAACAACTCCAATCACCCACTCTTCTGACTTCCTCACTTCTCCTGGGTACTCGGCGTGGCCCAGGGCCCCAGGCCTTGACCAAACTAGCCATGTGCTCATGGAGAAAGATAACTTTCAAACAACTTCCACTTGCCACTGCCGGAACCCTCAACTACTTCCAATTTTCCAAACCTTCAAGTATAGTTCCCACTACAAATGCAAGTATTCAATTCAATGAAATGTGAAAATGAAATGCTGTTGGTTCTGCTCATAGCTAGATGGATCTTCTCTACCGCTACATCATTCACTCTCTCACTCCTTTTTCCTACACATATGTATTTATGTATGTTTGTTTAGTTTATTCATGTTTATGATTTAGTTAAAGGGACATTTCGATTAATTTGGATTTGGATTAAGCTTTGTATCTTTAGAAACCTAGTCATATATTTGAATGGTCATTTCAGATGTGTTTTTACATTAGATTTGTTTAATTGGGGTTGGAGCTAAAACACTGCAGGCCAGTGGCCCTCCAAGACAAGGATTGGACACCCATGTTATAAATAGTTAAACTTTTAAAACTGCATCTCTCAGACGGAGCTGTTTTTGTTCCACTTCAGTGCCTCACATCTCATGTTTTCAAACACAAAAATGTGTTCTATGCTTTTTTAAAGCAAATCTTGTTTAAACTTGACACTGCATCTTCAAAACATGGCATCTAGCACTTTTACATATACATACAATTAAAAAAGCAATGAAACAAAGTATTTTGTGCAAATCTACTTTAAGAATCTGACTACCTTAACAGTCTTTGTGTCAGGAAGCAAGACTATGACCCCATTGAAATGCTGCCTCCGTAGGCAGCTAACAGGTCAACCAACTCATCAGGAAAAGTTCTGATGCCCTGACTCGCATGCTATACAGTACGTTTCACTTGGCAAATGAGCAATACATTTAGTCAACCCACTGTTACGTTACGCGCATGAATATGTGTATCAGCAGCACAAAGTAATGATCATTCCATTAAATTATTCTACTCTACATGCTGTTCAATTATTTGCTTTCCTTTTCAGATATGCAATATTTTAAACTAAATGTGTTGCTTTGATACCCAGACAACAGGACGCCTACACACAAAGCAAGCTGTTACGTTCCAGAGAAACATGCCAGACCAGTATCAAGACTCTTGTTTCAAAGGATGGGCTAGAAATTATATTTACCACCGTGGGGTTTAAATTATCCCACTTAATTGTGAATAGCTTATGAAGCAAACACTGTAAAGCCACATGGATGAGAAAAAGATTTTGAGGGTTTAGGAAACACATGGATGCCTGTGAATGCACACAATATTCCAGTAGTTTGAAATCATAAATTCAGACTTTAATGGTGCTTTAATTTTAAAGATGTTTAATTGGATGTGCACGCTTATATCCCCGGTTGTTACATTAAGATTACCTTTGCTGGTGTCATCTAATGCCCACTTAAAGTTAATCTTTAAAAACACAAATAAGTTAATTACACTGTTAAATGTAATCTTTTGAAAATATGGAAATAAATATCTAATAAATCCATAATTTTTCACACAATACATTATATTGTTGTGATGCTTAAATTAATTTTTTTATTAGCTGGCAGGACCCTAGTTGGGATTATGGCCGGAGTGGTACCCATTCCTACCACCCCAAACGTCTCGGGTTATGACTATAACCCTTGTTCCCTGAGAAGGGAACGAGACACTGCGTCGATAAAATCGACTCTTTGGGGACGCTCCCTAAGCGTGCGCCTCTGAAGTATGAATGAAACTAATCCAATCCTGATTGGTGTTGCGTCATGACGTAACATGTGACGGCATACCCGGAAGTATAAAAGTGACGCTGTCACAACACACACTAGCCTCGCGATGAAGCAAGACGCTCAAGGGTCTAAAAAGGGGCGTGGCAACACGACGCAGTGTCTCGTTCCCTTCTCAGGGAACAAGGGTTATAGTCATAACCCGAGACGTTCCCTATCGAGGGAACTCAACACTGCGTCGATAAAATCGACTCTTTGGGGAACGAGTGCCCACTAGGCCACGCACCTGACAGACCCGCCCCAGAGTGAAACTGATCAGGCACTAGCAAGGACCGAGCACGTGTGCACCGGGCGTACTGGGAAGGTTGAGGCTATAGAACCTGACGAAAGTGTGTGGGGTAGCCCAGCCGGCTGCATCACAGACATCTTGTAGGGGTACTCCCGAAAGAAGAGCCCTAGAGGAGGCCATGCCTCTAGTAGAGTGAGCCTTTATGGCTAAAGGTGAAGGCAAGCCGCGTACCTTGTAAGCCTCAGTAATGGCCTGGACAATCCAGTTACTTATAGTTGGTTTCGTTGCCGGGAGTCCCTTCCTTGGTGACCCAAAACACACTAACAACTGGTCCGACCTCCTCCAAGAGGCGGACCTTTGCAGGTATATACTCAATGCTCTGACCGGGCAGAGCAGATGAAGCCTCTCCTCTTCCGCCGACACATGAGGTGGAGGATGGAATGCCTGAAGGACTACAGATCGAGCCGTATTAGAAGGAACTTTCGGCACGTAGCCCGGACTCGGATGCAAAAAGGCCTTTACTTTGCCAGGGGCAAACTTCAAGCAGGCCGGCGTCACCGCCAGGGCCTGGAGATCTCCCACCCTCTTAAGTGAGGTGATAGCTAACAGAAAGACCATTTTCAGAGTTAAGTCCTTAGGCGAAGCCGACTCTAACGGTTCGAAGGGAGCCAGGGATAACCCCTCTAGAACTTCTGCCAGGTCCCAGGCAGGAACCCTGGACCTGACCGCCGGCCTCATCCTCCAAGCACCATGGAGAAACCGAATGACCAATTGGTGCCTCCCCAGAGGTCCACCATCTATTGGTGCGCGGAAAGCCGAAATGGCAGCCACGTACACCTTAAGAGTGGACGGGGAGAGACCCGCAGAGAAACGATCTTGAAGAAAATCCAGAACTGAAGCCACCGGGCAATTTACTGGATCTAATCGCTGTTCTCTACACCAAGTGAGAAACACATTCCACTTGAGGCCATATAATCTCCTGGTAGACGGAGCCCTAGAGCTGAGAATGGTCTCAACCACTCCAGCTGATAACCCAGCATTCAGGTACTGAACCCCCTCAGAGGCCAGACCCACAGCTTCCACAGCTCTGGTCGCGGGTGGAAGATTGTGCCCTCCGCCTGAGACAACAGATCCCTCCTCAGAGGAATCTGCCATGGCGGAGCTATGAGGAGTGATATTATGTCCGAGAACCATACTCGTGTTGGCCATCTCGGGGCAACCAGCAGTAGACTGATGCCCTCCTGACGGACCCTCTCCAGGACTCCCGGGATCAGTGCAATCGGGGGAAATGCGTACAGGCGAAGCCTCGGCCAAGCCTGTACCATGGCATCCAACCCCAGTGGGGCTGGATGTGAGAGGGAGAACCAAAGTGGACAGTGGGACGTCTCTCGAGACGCAAACAGATCCACTTCCATTGCTCCGAACCTCTCCCATATCGACTTCACCACCTCTGGATGAAGTCTCCATTCCCCGGGCCTCAGCCCCTGCCTCGACAGGATGTCTGGTCCCTGATTCTGAACCCCCGGAATATACATTGCTCTTATTGACAGTATTTTCCCCTGGGACCAAAGGATAATTTGATGCGCCAATTTGCACAGAGGGCGCGATCTGAGTCCCCCTTGGCGGTTCAGATAGGCCACCACTGACGTATTGTCCGTCCGTATTAGAACGTGGCGACCCTTGATGTCTGGGAGGAAGCTCCTCAAAGCCCTGAAAACAGCCATCATCTCCAGGCAATTTATATGCCAAGCACGATGATGGTCCTGCCACAGACCCCTGGCAAAGCGCCGTCCATGACCGCGCCCCAGCCAGTAAGGGAGGCGTCTGTCGAAACGGTTTCCCGGCGACACAACACCCCCAGTACTGGCCCTTGGGATAGGAACCAAGGTTTCTTCCATATTTGCAGAGCATGAAGGCACCTGCGCGTTACTCTGATCATACGAAACGGATTCCCCTTGGGGGAGAACCCCTTGGTTTTCAACCACCACTGGAGGGGCCGCATGTGAAGGAGGCCCAAAGGAATAATGCTGGATGCCGCTGCCATGAGGCCCAGCATCCTCTGAAAGTGTTTCACAGTGATGGCCTGGCCCAGCTTTACCCTGGATACCATCGCCAGAATTGACTCGATACGTGCGGAAGACATTTGTGCCTGCATTGTAGTCGAGTTCCACACGACTCCTAAAAAAGTCGTCGACTGGGATGGTTCTAGCACACTTTTCTTTAGATTGAATCTCAACCCCAATTTTTGAATATGACCCAGGACGACATCTCGATGTCGAACCGCCATTTCTCGAGACTGTGTCAAGATAAGCCAGTCGTCGAGATAATTCAATATTCGAATCCCTTGAAGTCTGAGTGGAGCAAGGGCTACGTCCATACACTTTGTGAATGTGCGGGGAGAGAGTGCTAGGCCGAACGGAAGAACCCGATACTGGTAGGCTTCGCCCCCGAAAGCGAACCTCAGGTATCTCCTGTGACATGGAAGGATGGAGATGTGAAAATAGGCGTCTTTCAGATCTATCGTGACAAACCAGTCCTCGGACCTGATTTGACTCACGATTGCTGGAATGGTCAACATTTTGAACTTGAACCTCCTCAGAGATCGGTTCAACACCCTGAGATCCAAAATTGGCCTTAACCCCCCATCCTTTTTGGAACTATAAAGTACCGGCTGTAAAACCCGGACTCCCTGTCTACCGGAAGAACACGTTCTATGGCTCCTTTCAACAATAGAGTCTGTACTTCTTGTTCCAGCACCTGAGCCTGCTCTGGGACCACCGCAGTGCGCACCACCCCAGAAAACTTGGGGGGCGATGCGCGAACTGCAGTCTGTACCCACTTTTTATTATCTGCAGGACCCATGCAGATATGCTGGGGAGACGATACCACTCCTCTACAAAACCCGCTAAGGGTATCAGCCTCTCGGGGCTGACCTCTGGTGTTTTCACAGTAACTTTTCGACTACTTGAAGCGGAATACCGGCAGACCGTAGCCGATTCGGTCCCTGTGACCATAATCGATGTTTTAGAATCACATTTTCGCTGGAAATTGACGCGGCCCGAAACGCTGCTAACGGCGGGCATGCATCTTTTCCTAGAGGGCCCCGCTGTGAGAACAACCTCGGTTGACCCACAGCGGAGGGGGCGGCCCTCTGAAGTCCTGCCGCAGCTAGGACTTCTTCCCCGAAGTCCTCCTAGCCTGAATGACGTCCCTCAGGTCGCCTCTCTGGCCGGAGGACTTCGTCTTTTGAGAGCGTTTCCTCTGTTGCCATGTCCCCGAGGGGGGCTCTGAGAGGAAACGCTCTCTTTTTGCTCTGCCCTGTGAGAGGAGCTGGCTGATGGCTGGGGCTGATTGCTTTGCCCCATCCTACTCGACTTGGATTTTGCCTTACGAGGGAGGTATTGCTGGAACGCCGCAGATTGTTTTTCGTCTCCTGAAACCTGTCGACGACCGAATTAACGGCGTCGCCGAACAGGCCAGAAGGCGAAAGCGGCGCATCCAGCAAAAAGGACCTATCCTTATCCTTAATCCCCGAGAGATTCAGCCACAGATGTCTCTCCGTGGCCACCATGGCCGCCATGGAGCGGCCAATGGCACGTGCTGTCTCTCTTGTGGCCCGGAGAGACAAATCTGCGGCTTTCCTCAACTCGGAGACATCTTCAGGAGTCGGTCCCTCTCCCTCATCCAAGTCTCTCAGAAGATCGGCCTGGTATGCCTGCAAAATTGCCATCGAATGCAGGCATGAACCAGCCCGACCCGCCGCCATGTAAGCCCTGCCCACTAAAGTCGATGTTTCCCGGCAGGGCTTACTAGGCAACACCGGGGCTTTTAGGGAAGACGCCGATTCGGGAGAGAGATAGCTCGCTAAAGACTCCTCCACCCTCGGCATCTTCCCATATCCCATGTCTCGAGCCCCGATAACATTACTGTAATCGATGACACTAGGACTCGAAACACGGGACGAATGCGGTCTTTCCCACGACCTCGTGATCTCTTTGTGAAGATCGGGGAAAAACGGCAAACTCCCGGCGTTGAGGCCGTGACCTGCGCTGCAGGAAACGCTCGTCAAGCTTGCTTGTGACTTGCGTTTCCTGCTCATTTTGTGGCCAGCTGATGTTAAGTCTGGCCACAGCAGCAGAGTCACAACCTCCACCAGCTCCTCATAATCTAAGCCACGTTGTGATGGCGTGCTGAAATCACGGTCGTCCGCATCGATGCTGAGCACGTCCGCTTCCTCGGAAGCAGACAGCTCGAGCATCGGGACCCGATCATGGGTCAGGAGAAACCGCAGCACGGGCTCCCACACCACTCTCAGAGGCCACGGGATCCGCCGATGGAGAGCGAGAAAATGCCTCAGCATTCTCACTCTCCTCCGCCAGATCCCGCTGCGATCCCCAGGAACTCAGTCGCCGCATCGCCTCGACGAATGCGGGGACCGGAGCCCTGAGGAACGCGAGCCTGACCGTGCTCGTCAAAGCACGCCAGCCGGAGAGCGCAGCACTCTTCTGGGAAAGAGCTTCAGCAGTGATCACAGGCAGCCCCCTCGAGGGCTGCCTGCGCGTGCTGCACTCCCAGACAACTCACACATAGAGTGTGTGTATCCCTGCCCGTGATGTAGCGAGGGCAAGGATGCACACACTTCTTGAAAGTTTCACTGGCTTTTTTCTCCATTTCCTATATATAAGACAGACAACACCAAATAAGACTGACAGTTTGACATAGAGCGCTTGCTGAAGAGCGAAAGCTAGTGTGTGTTGTGACAGCGTCACTTTTATACTTCCGGGTATGCCGTCACATGTTACGTCATGACGCAACACCAATCAGGATTGGATTAGTTTCATTCATACTTCAGAGGCGCACGCTTAGGGAGCGTCCCCAAAGAGTCGATTTTATCGACGCAGTGTCAGTTCCCTCGATAGGGAACATACAGATTCACAACAAATTAAATATAAGCTTCTTCAGCATATTCTGGAATCAAAAGCCGCTTTCCAACCGGAGGGACTTTTGCAGTTCCTAGAACCTAACGTTCCTATAACCCTTTTTTTCTCGTGTTCCGACCGGACTAAATTGGGGATTTTTTAGTTCCTCAGACCGTAGTTCCTATAACTCTTTCAGTACCTAGTCTAGAGCAAGGACTTTTTTAGTTCCCTTTCCCTAGGTCTACGTTGATTGGTTCAACTTATAAGTCATGCCCACTGTCAACACGGAACTTGTAGCACGCTGTCTGCCATACGCTGTGTGTTTTAGCAAAACATTACAATGAGGATTAAGACAAACATAACGCATTCAACCAGCTAATTGCTAATGCTAGCTAAACTTACCCGTCGTTTTGTTTGCCTCCTGCGCTCTGCTCTTTTATCTTCTTCCATCATATTACTTAATATCATATTACGCTGGAGCCTTCGTCTTCTGTGTTTCTCTGTACAGAACTCAAGCATAATCTTTAAACGCCGCCGTTCGTTCTCCGATTATTAAGGTCCCGGCAAGGCAGAACAGGAACATTGCAATAGCCATGCTGGTTTGTTGTTGTTGTATGTGGCCGCGCTACGCTATAAAGACCATCGCCGTGCTTGCGTTACCCCTCCTACCAGTTCCTATGGCCACTTGGCCAGTGCGAACGCAAGCAGCAAAACCGAGTTTGGGGGAGAGTAGTTCTTAGAACTGTTTAGAAGTGGACAGTTCCTATAACTAAGTTCCTGTAACTACTTGGTCGGAAAGCGGCTAAACATAGGCATAGGCACAGCTGACAGACAGCAGTATGGGTTATGCAGTTAATTCAAAGTGAGCAAAAGACTTGACTCTTGACTTGGCTCGAAACTTCGGACACATAAACATGAAAACTACTCACCAACAGAGGTTACACAGACATTGGCAATACTAAACAAAAGACAATTGGAAAATGAAGGCTCTTTATATACAAAAGACTAATGACCAAATAAGAAACAGCTGAACACAAAGAAACAATCAACCAATCAAAACGTGACACATAAGACAAGAGAAGGACAAGAAACAGGAACCATGACTGTGATTTTTGATGAAATTATAAAATAAAATGAAAGTACAAAAGTGAGTAAAAAAAAAAAAAACATACAACCAGTAACATATCTAAACATGAGCTGGTACATCGAGCGGTCAAATTTATATGCGACCTGCCGGGAATTACACAGATTCGCCACTCTGGACCTGGTTGGGACATAGGTATAGTTGTAATTGTGACTGACTTATTTTAGCTGCGTGGCAATACTATAGTGCCCAACATTCCTCAATTCAACTGTGTGTAGGATTTATGGAATACTGTTGGGCAGTTGGTAATTTTTAACTATGGATGCAGCAGTGGTACAAGCACAGATCTATGAAATACCATTACGAAAGCACTTGAGCTGTCCATGGTCCTGAAATAAATAATTAAATTAGCTACAACAAAAATTACAGTATACTTATACAGTATACGCCCACCTTTCATTGCTTCTTCATGTAGTCTGGTGATTAACAAGGCTAAAGGTGAATGTACAAAGCCATACTACAATCTGTAGTTTCGATTATTTTGCCACATGGGTATATGTGAATGTACAAGTCTACTTTATACATGTGTCATTATATGAATAATATTCCACTCTGTTGTACTGTCATATCACCAAGGTGAACGTGTGGCCAAACACTTCTACTGATATTTTAAGTCTGTTAATGTGTAATATTTATTTGAAATAATAGTATAAATGTATATGAGACTCTGATGTTGAACTGCTTACAAAAATCTGGAATTATAATTAAGCTTTTTCTACCACTCTTTCAAACACACACAAACACACTCATACATTCAAGATTCAGAGCAGGGGCTAATAATGAAAAACTGCCAGCTCTGTTTTAGCAGGGTTATCGTCACCAGTAACTAAATCAGTTAATATAAAATGACTTTGGAGGGAAGGATAGATAAATGAGATAAATTGGGAAGAGAAAGTAAACAATGAATGAGTAAATATGTTAGTGCATCCTAAGACTTGTCAGCCAAAGCAGACAAGCATTTAATGAAAATCAGCCATTGTCAAGAGAAATTATGAGCAGAGCAGATTATTCAACCACACCAAGCGGGCTAAATGGAAAAATAATTAGGGTCATGCAGGCCATGTCAGAATATTTAGATCTACAGATACAGTTCTTTATGTAATGAATAATTGACGATGGGCCTTTGAATTATTCGAAAATAATGCACACCCGCTTCCTGTCATGGCCGCAAACCGTAAATAATTCCATTTAAACTATGGTTACCAATGTCACGATTCATGTCTGTGTTCCCCTATCTCATTCTATGTTTAGCAGTTCCCTGTTATGTTGATAAGTCATTCCAGGTGTTTCTTATTTACCACGCCCCCTTGTTATCTTGTTTAGCTTGTCTGACTGTGTATTTAAGCCCTGTGTCTTGCTTCAGTCTTTGTGAGTTCTTGACGTTGTATGCTGGCTGATCCCGGTTCTGAGTCTCTGTCTGAGTTTGTAGTTTTTGTCTGAGTTTGTTACTGTTTGAGTTTCTTTAATAAATTCTGCTGCATTTGGATTCTGCATCTGCTTCAGCCTCCAGCGTAACAACCACACCTAAAAAAATGGTTCAGATGTTGTATTTGAAAGACATTTGTTAGGCCTTTGACCTTAAAACGCTCTTGTGTGAAGGACTAATTTTTTATGCATCTTATCCCATGCCTTCTTTGTTAATTGCAAAATGTTAATTTTAGAGCTAGTAACGGAGGCTTGAGCCATTGCTAGCAGACTAATGCAGTTATTAATTATTAGGGGTTCAAGCACTGAAAGTGCTGAAACCCTATTGTTATTGTTAATTTACCTATAATGCAACATTCTCCATGTAAAACTGATCGTGCAGGACGAACCGTAAGTCCTGGAGACTTGAAACTTGGTGGGCTAATAGTACTCATATCCGCCGACAGCGTCAAAAAGGCACGCCCCGAATCGGCCTGACGGGGGCGCTACAGCGGGCAAAAGTACGAAATGGCTCATAACTCCTCAACCGTCGGGCGTAGGCTCAAGTGTCTTACATCGTTGGAATCCTTGGCTCCAGACGGACAAGATGCATGCCTCGGATTGGCTCGTGACCATGGGTACATTTTCGGGTATTTTGTGGTTTGTGTAAAACCTACTTTGCGAACTAGTCCTAGGTTTTTGGCCCGGCCGGAACCAAACCAATGCGGCAAGATTCTATGGAGTCCGAATGTCAATAATTATCAAAAAAAAGTTGAAATTTGGGTTCACGGTCCCTAAGGGCCGCCAAAACGTCCCAAGTGGGAGGAGCCCCTTTCACTAAATCGCCTATAACTCGTCAACGGAACAAGATATTTGCACCAAACTCAACGCACCTGTGTGAGAGCTCATTCTGTGGTCGCGTGAAAAAGGACGGGGCGAATGGCCACTTGGTGGCGCTATAACTGTTAAAAAGGTGCCAAAATGATGTCTTTCTATGGCAAATCCCATTAAATGGATGAAAGTGGCCCTCTACCTGCCTGAGTTGCATAAAGCCTCACAAAACCGGGTGTGCGCATGCGTCACCTGACCCTATAGAGGCCTGGAAACTTTTATGGATGTCGGTCCACCGGTGGCCCTTTAACTGTTATAAAGGGGGCAAATGCTCCATAAAATCATATGCAGAATGACATTTAAATGGCTGAAAAATGGTCTGCTCTGCTCAAAACTTCACCAAATTAGCTGAGCACGTGCGCCATATTATTCTAAGGAAGCGTGCAAAGTTTTATGGAGATCGGGCCATCGGTGGAGTTTAAAAGGTGAAAAAGGTGAAAAAATAAAACACCACATTTCCATGAAAAATGAGCAAAAAAGGCAAAACAACGACTCTCTCCACTCCAAGGCACATGTTAAAAAGCTTGATAAAGTTTTTGGAACGCAGCAGTGCAAGCGTCAAGTGCGTAGACCCAAAGGTTTTATTTTTATAGGCCTTTTTAGTCCCTTTTTAGCCCCTATTATTAGGGGTTCAAGCACTGAAAGTGCTGAAACCCTATTGTTATTGTTAATTTACCCATAATGCAACATTCTCCATGTAAAACTGATCGTGCAGGACGAACCGTAAGTCCTGGAGACTTGAAACTTGGTGGGCTAATAGTACTCATATCCGGCGACAGCGTCAAAAAGGCACGCCCCGATCGGCCTGACGGGGCGCTACAGCGGGCAAAAGTATGAAATGGCTCATAACTCCTCAACCGTCGGGCGTAGGCTCAAGTGTCTTACATCGTTGGAATCCTTGGCTCCAGACGGACAAGATGCATGCCTCAGGATTGGCTCGTGACCATGGGTACATTTTCGGGTATTTTGTGGTTTGTGTAAAACCTACTTTTGCGAACTAGTCCTAGGTTTTTGGCCCGGCCGGAACCAAACCAATGCGGCAAGATTCTATGGAGTCCGAATGTCAATAATTATCAAAAAAAAGTTGAAATTTGGGTTCAGCGGTCCCTGAGGGCCGCCAAAACGTCCCAAGTGGGAGGAGCCCCTTTCACTAAATCGCCTATAACTCGTCAACGGAACGAGATATTTGCACCAAACTCAACGCACCTGTGTGAGAGCTCATTCTGTGGTCGCGTGAAAAAGGACGGGGCGAATGGCCACTTGGTGGCGCTATAACTGTTAAAAAGGTGCCAAAATGATGTCTTTCTATGGCAAATCCCATTAAATGGATGAAAGTGGCCCTCTACCTGCCTGAGTTGCATAAAGCCTCACAAAACCGGGCGTGCGCATGCGTCACCTGACCCTATAGAGGCCTGGAAACTTTTATGGATGTCGGTCCACCGGCGGCCCTTTAACTGTTATAAAGGGGGCAAATGCTCCATAAAATCATATGCAGAATGACATTTAAATGGCTGAAAAATGGTCTGCTCTGCTCAAAACTTCACCAAATTAGCTGAGCACGTGCGCCATATTATTCTAAGGAAGCGTGCAAAGTTTTATGGAGATCGGGCCATCGGTGGAGTTTAAAAGGTGAAAAAGGTGAAAAAATAAAACACCACATTTCCATGAAAAATGAGCAAAAAAGGCAAAACAACGACTCTCTCCACTCCAAGGCACATGTTAAAAAGCTTGATAAAGTTTTTGGAACGCAGCAGTGCAAGCGTCAAGTGCGTAGACCCAAAGGTTTTATTTTTATAGGCCTTTTTAGTCCCATTTTAGCCCCTATTATTAGGGGTTCAAGCACTGAAAGTGCTGAAACCCTATTGTTATTGTTAATTTACCCATAATGCAACATTCTCCATGTAAAACTGATCGTGCAGGACGAACACGTAAGTCCTGGAGACTTGAAACTTGGTGGGCTAATAGTACTCATATCCGGCGAACAGCGTGGGAAGGGCACGCCCCGATTCGGCCTGACGGGGGCGCTACAGCGGGCAAAAGTACGGAAATGGCTCATAACTCTTCAACCGTCGGGTAAATTTCAGAGTAATTACGTTTTTTGAAAAACATACTTTTGAGAAACTACTTCTAGGTTTTTGGCCAGATCTCAACCAAACCACTGCAGAAATGTTCTCCTGAGTCTGACTGTCTATAATCATAAAAAAAAAATTCACAATTTCAATTATCAGTTGCTAAGGGGGACCAAAATGTTGGATGGCACGAGAGCCACTTTTACTAAAATGGTTATAACTTGTAACTGGAATGAGATATTTTCCCTAAACTTGGGTCACGTGTTCATGAGCTCGTTTTGAGGTCACATGAAAAAAAATCGTGACGATTGGCCACTTGGTGGCGTTATAACATGAAAAAAACATATAACCACCTGACCGTTAGTCTGATTGACTTGAAAATTGGTATCCAGTGTCATGGTCTAATGCCCCATGTATGTGTATGAGGACATTCGTTTATCTCAAAAAACATGGCCACCATTGGCCAATGAAGTTTGAGCACCTATGAGACAAGGTTAACGAAGGCCGATTCGGAACAAAACTTGATGGGCATGTTTGACTCATAGTCCAAGAGGTCTGTAAGAGTTTTGAAAGAAATCAGCCACTAGTTGGCGCTAACGAGTTCTATGGCTCTGTAATCATGTGGTGTTGCTCCCATCCCCACAAAATGCATATCATCGGATAGATCTCATCATGCTGAACAACTTTGCCTTTAGAACCATTGCTGTCAATCAAATCGTTCGTTAAATATTCACGAATATGTCAAAAACCTACTTTTGCGAACCAGTCCCTGTTTTATTTGCCCAATCGGAACCAGACCAGTCTAGAACAATTATCTGGACCCTCTAGATTACAGTTTTTTTCTAATTGCTAACACACAATTTTGCAAACTAGTCTGGTTTTATCAGAATACTTAACACAATTCACAAAACCACACAGACAAACTGCAAAATACCTCATATATCCTGCAAAATGAAGCACTGCAACTGAAACTACACATAGCATTTTCAAAATCAAACTTTTGCTTGAAGTGGCACACACTTCATTCATATGACCAGATTTTTGCCTAATTAACTGCACAATGTTGGGCATAATGAAAAACACTCCTATCTTTAGTAGGCGTTTGCCATAATACTACTGTAAAATATGTATCAGATTGTTCACATGCACAGAAATATTTGCAGATACACACATGCTGTTGAAACTTCATTTTATTTTTTTCACTACAGTAAACCAGTCAGTGCAACATATGCACAGCAGAAATATAACATGACAAATCTTGGGTGGTCATAAAATCTGTTTTGGACTGGGGCTGCACAATCAAAGCTCACATTGTCCCATACTACAACATACCAGTTTCTTTCATGCTCTGCATCATTCATACGCTCTGGTGGTATGAGAATGTCATGAAGTCTGTCCAGAAATGTGAGAATATGGCCTGTGTTGTATGGTCCAAGGTTGGCATGACGGTGGAGAACACCATGCATACTGGAGATGGCGGCGCACATTGTGATGTTCCCACCACATTGGCCAGGAACATCCATAATGGCTCTGTGGCCAATTATGTTTGTCTTTATTTTTTTGAGAGTTTCTCTCAGACTGCACCTTATAAAGTTGTTTCATTCTGATTTGTTGTCGCATCAGAATGCGAGCCAATGTGGACAGACTGACTCGTTGAAAGTTGTTGAATAAGGTGTTGTCTTGGATGATGTGAATTTTGAATTTCTCGTAATCTGATTTCATTATTTTCCAAAATCAAGTTTATAATGTCAGCTTCATGTACCCCTGTGAACATTTGGCCCCTTCCTCCACCAAGGTGTCGTCTCTCAGTCCTTTAGAAAAAATAAAATATACAGGGCTTGGACAATGCAGCCTAAATATTTTTCCCCAACAGTAGAGTAGATTGTACAGGAAACTTGTACAGTTCATGAATGGCTGATGTCATACACTACTGTAAGTAAACAGTACACTATGACATAGGGTGTACTACATGAAAATTTGGTTATATAGCCTACCTGTTCTCCAGTCTAAACGTCCGGATGACAGAGGCGACAGCAAAACGGCTCAAGTTTGCTGCACTCCCTGTCCAGCCTCACGCATTGTCAGCCCATGGTTGATGACATGATCTACTAAGGTTGCTCTGATTTCATTTGAAAGTGTTTGTCTTCTTTGGCCATTAACTCCTCTACCTGCTCTACCCCTACCTCTCACTCTTCCTCCCCCTATTATTCTCAACCTCCTCTTCCTCTTCCTCTCTGCAACGTCTTCCATTGTTGTTGAAACAAAAACGGTGCTCATCTGTGGCCTTTTTATAGTGTTTACATCTCGATTGAAGCATTAACAATTAACCATTGAGGTGTTTGGCCAGATGGCACATGTAATTGGCCAATTAGCTCATGTAGTGTCATTTTGAATGGTAGTGTTTTGAAGTGGCAAACATGTGACTTTATGTCAGATTGTTGTGTCTTATGCAGAGAACTGTGTTCAGTGCATTTAAAAAGTGGCATTTTGAAATGCAAAATGTGTGTAAAGCAGAAAGTGTGTTTAGACTTTTGGAAACTTGAGAAGAAGTTTTGCTCTCTGTGTGTCCGTTTAAATAATTGTGCTGTGCATGTTATTTTATTGTGTTAGCAATTGGAGAAAACTGTAATAATTATCAAAAAAAGTTGAACTTTGTCATTTGTTTTGCTATAACAGGGTCATTTACAAAAGGAGCTTGACAAAATGCACCCAAAAGCCTATAAATCCTAAAGGAAAACTTGCTGTAAATAATGTCTTCCATCTATTATGTCAGTGGATAAATGTATGCTAAATAAAACTGAATGCCTTTTGATGCTTTTGTGCTTAAAGGCCTTAACTGCTTGAACCCCGATAAATGCTGCTTGCAGCTTTAATTATTATTATTATTATTAGAGAGAGGGAGGGAGAGAGAGAGAGAGAGAGAGAGAGAGAGAGAGAGAGAGAGAGAGAGAGAGAGAGAGAGAGAGAGAGAGAGAGAGAGAGAGAGAGAGAGAGAGAGAGAGAGAGAGAGAGAGAGAGAGAGAGAGAGAGATTAAGTGTGCGTGAATTATCTGAACCTGTAAGTCTTAAAGGATTCGTTCACCCAAAAAATTCTGTCATTAATTACTCACCCTTATGTTGTTCCAAACCTGCAAGACCTTTGTTCATCTTCAGAACATGAATTTAGATATTTTATTATTTTTTGAGTGATAAAAGTGTAAACAGGGTCCTGGGGCATATGCTCCCTCTCAAGGTCTACCATATTTATTTGTTTGTTTGTTTTTTTGCAAAATGGCCCAAACATGCAAATTGTTTGATAGCATGACTGCAATGAGACAGTTAACAATCACTTGTTTACAGGTGTGTAAAACTATCTTTAAAACTTTACATATACTGAACATGTTAATTTCTATATATGTTAATATTTATACATGTTAACATATACACTCATCGGCCACTTTATTAGGTTCACCTGTCCAACTGCTCGTTAACACTTAATTTCTAAGCAGCCAATCACATGGTGGCAACTCAGTGCATTAGGCATGTAGACATGGTCAAGACAATCTCCTGCAGTTCAAACCGAGCATCAGTATGGGGAAGAAAGGTGATTTGAGTGACTTTGAACGTGGCATGATTGTTGGTGCCAGAAGGGCTGGTCTGAGTATTTCAGAAACTGCTAATCTACTGGGATTTTCACGCACAACCATCTCTAGGGTTTACAGAGAATGGTCCGAAAAAGAAAAACATCCAGTGAGCGGCAGTTCTGTGGGCGGAAATGCCTTGTTGATGCCAGAGGTCAGAGGAGAATGGCCAGACTGGTTCGAGCTGATAGAAGGGCAACAGTGACTCAAATAACCACCCGTTACAACCAAGGTGGGCAGAAGAGCATCTCTGAACGCACAGTACGTCGAACTTTGAGGCAGATGGGCTACAGCAGCAGAAGACCACACCGGGTGCCACTCCTTTCAGCTAAGAACAGGAAACTGAGGCTACAATTGCACAAGCTCATTGAAACAGGACAATAGAAGATTGGAAAAACGTTGCCTGGTCTGATGAGTCTCGATTTCTGCTGCGACATTGGGATGGTAGGGTCAGAATTTGGCGTCTACAACATGAAAGCATGGATCCATCCTGCCTTGTATCAACGGTTCAGGCTGGTGGTGGTGGTGTCATGGTGTGGAGAATATTTTCTTGGCACTCTTTGGGCCCCTTGGTACCAATTGAGCATCGTTGCAACGCCACAGCCTACCTGAGTATTGTTGCTGACCATGTCCATCCCTTATGACCACAATGTACCCAACTTCTGATGGCTACTTTCAGCAGGATAATGCGCCATGTCATAAAGCTGGAATCATCTCAGACTGGTTTCTTGAACATGACAATGAGTTCGCTGTACTCAAATGGCCTCCACAGTCACCAGATCTCAATCCAATAGAGCATCTTTGGGATGTGGTGGAACGGGAGATTCGCATCATGGATGTGCAGCCGACAAATCTGCGGCAACTGTGTGATGCCATCATGTCAATATGGACCAAACTCCCTGAGGAATGCTTCCAGCACCTTGTTGAATCTATGCCACGAAGAATTGAGGCAGTTCTGAAGGCAAAAGGGGTCCAACCCGTTACTAGCATGGGGTACCTAATAAAGTGGCCGGTGAGTGTTATATATATATATATATATATATATATATATATATATATATATATATATATATATATTATTTTTTACATGATTTATTCAGTTAGATTCCCATGTAAGAAATCAAGTCTGAACTACTCAAAAATATTATGTGTAATATTGTTACCATCATTTTTTTTATTAAATAGCAGTAAACATTTTTACAGTGTATAAAATATATGTGTGTAATCCAATGTACATCATTTTTAGGTTGTGATAATCATCTGTCAATAATGGACAGGACTATTATAAGGGCCAAATAGGCATTTTACTTTGACCCTTCTTCACATAACTGATCGAAGATCAGCTTGCTGTACCAAAAACCCAACTTACTGTAACTGCAATAATCACAGTCAATAATCACATTTGATCTGAGAACTGATGAAAGGGGAAAAAAAGCTTTAGCAACACATAGTATTGCTGTTGCTATTCAGCATAGCTCCTGTATTGGAATTCACTAGACTCTTCAAAGAAAGATCTACATTCAAGATTAGAAAGTGGTTAGAGATATTGATCTGTGCTACTAGGGCACTTGGGTGTAACACACAACCTTATTCGCTGAATTAATTTCAGATGGATTAGAATAAACAAGTGAATTTATCATTTACTGTACACAGTGAGTAGACTATAAATTAATAAGTAGTGGATGTTTTGTATTGATACAGAACATAACTGGTAAATTATCTGTAATAAAACATTAGAAACCCAAATGTGTGAAAAATTCAAAATACTTTTTTTGTTTTATATTAGAATTTAAAAGAAAAATAATAAATATAAATACAATTTAAAATATCAATTATATTAAAAGTCATAGTGTGCAAGAGAAAGGAGTGTGTGCTTGTTTTGTGGTCTGCTTTATGTCAGGTTATATTAAACATTGATTGTAATGGCCAGGGCACCACACCAGACATGCATCACTTCCCCTCTTATAATTCATTTCCTCTTTAACTGGTGATAATAATGGACCTATTAACATTACATTCCCCTGATTGTACAGCGAGATTGATCACTTCCCCCAACCAGCATTCTCACAAAAGACACAGGTCTTCTCTCTCAGCCTCTCTCTATTCTTCTCTTACAGCAAGTCGACATTCAATCAATCAGAACATAAAAGAGCACCATATGCAGTTAAAATGACATGTACATGCCATGAACCAAGAGGAGTATTGATTCATTTCTTTGTTGTCTGACCATTGTGTAAAACACTTATGTACCGTTTATTAATGAATTTAAAAATGATTTAAAAATATATTAAAAAATTATATTACCTAATTAATAAGCAAAATATTATAAGCAATATATAATATATTAAATGCAGCATTATTTTTTCATAACCGTAATGAGAAATGGTCAAAAACAATTTAATTTCAGGGTGAAATATGACCAGAAAAAGTTCTTGCCAGGTTTCGTAGATTCACCCTGCTCTAGTCGGTTACACCATGTCTATACATTTAGCTCTGTACGCTTCTCTTCTGAAAAGATGAGTCACAGCATTCATAATTCTGGTCTTCACAGGCCTTTTGGGATCAGGGTTGTGCAGAGAATGTGCAGGCAGTTCAACTCATTTATACTAATGAAAAGGCAGCTGTTTAGACCATGCAGTGTGGTCTACATGCCTAAAATTAGAAAAAAAAACCTGTTAATTATTTCAGAGTTAAAAAATATTAATTTAGCAGGTAGTCTGAAATATTGAATTATGGAGAGTATGCATTTATGCCCCGCTGAAAAAGTCAGAAAATATACAACACAACTGAACACTTTTACTCATTTATCAAATATAATCAGGCTGGTCTCAGGTCTTTACGGATGGAAGACAGACTGATGCACAGCATGTGAACTCACATTTGCAAACACATACCTACACAACATCAATTCTGTTGACAGCAGGAAAATACCAGAGGCTGTATATCGAAGCTAAGAGGTACAAAATTTACAGCAGCTGTCCTTACTGTCTCACAAAATTCCTGCAAAACCAGAGTGCACACACACACTGATATTGACCCAAGGAGCTTGATCTCCGCCCAGCTCTGCTTTCATTAACAGAGGAAGCAAATAAGACTGGACACACAGCAGTGGTTCACAGGGGCTGTATGTCCTGTGTGCGATCCTACATGAACAGAAGAGCATGGCATGGTCATAAAATATCTTCCTCTCACACCCCCGGATGACGACGAATAGGGTTTCGCTTAGAATCAACTTCGACTATACAAAACGAGCCAATGGCAAAGAAAATGCCATGGGTCTGCGGAATTTGCATAGCGTATCTCCACCTTACCTCGTGGGTATAAAGGAGGCAACATGCCGAAACTGAACTCAGTATAATCACACCACCTTTTCAGCTGTCTTTCAGTGCCCTGCATAAATCTGAGGTCCCTGTCGTGAGACTGGCACAGATGAAGAACTCTGATTTCCTCTGCAAGGCAACTCTGTGGACATAAGCGTCTAACGCCCTCATACGGCAGAGTAAATTAAGTTTCTCCTGGTCTGATGACAGAAATAGAGGAGGACAGAAAGCCTGCAGAACTGTAGGTCTAACAATTAGTATGGATCTTGGGAACATAACATGGCCTGGGGTACAGAAAAGCCTTAACCATACCAGGCAAAAATTTCAGGCACAAGGGTGCAACCAACAGAGCCTGCAAATCTCTGATTCTTTTAAGTGAAGAGATAGCAAGAAGAAAAATAGTCTTAAAAGTGATAAACTTCTCAGGAACTTCTTCAATAGGTTCGAAAGGAGCTAGGGAAAGACCTTCGAATACAATGGCCAGATCCCTCATACGAAATGATGGCCTCAGCCTCAATGTGCCACAAAAGAAACGAGTTCTCGATGCCGAACCGCCATCTGCTCCGTCTGAGCTAAAATCAACCAATCATCGATGTAATTGAGAATGCGAATGCCCTGAAGCCTCAGAGGCAGTAGTGCTGCATCCATGCATTTCCAATGCATTTTCCTCATGGTTTTCCCTCCAGCGGAGCAAGTTGATATACTAACTGTCACCGTCCCGTATACGGACGCCTAACTTTACTTCGATTTATTACTATTAAATCCTAATCTAATTATGACAAACTATATATCGTTGGAAAGGTCTAAGACTCCTAAATAGATATTTGACTTATGTTTTTTGCTACAAATTATGTAGGAAGAGTAACCGATGAATTTTTGACAAGAGTGCACCTCTAAAAAATCTGCCTCATAACAGACCTTTGTCACAATTCTGACCTTTGTCACAAAAAGCTGATTGATCGACATTTAATCATTGCAAATTCTGTTTTTATGCTAAAAGTTAATAATAAAACACAAAATCTAATATTTTTCAATAAAAAATATATAGTATAATATTATCCTCTAAAAATTATAATATGTATATATTATCCTCTAAAATATAATATTATTTTTTTATATCACATATTTTAGTAGTTGTCATAAATTAGGTATCATTTGAAAGCTTACAAACTCAGAATTCATCCTGTGAAAACCGTTTTGAAATTGGACGTTGCGTTACCATAGAAACGGTATTTTTTGTATTAGGCCCCTCCCCTTTTGGGCATCATCTTTCATAATTTATTATCAAAACCTTTTCTAATCTTAACAAAACACATATTGTCAAAAAGGTCTGAGTCTCAAGGTTCCATATTTAGTGACAGAAGTGATATTTGGATAGAAATGTATTAATTTGTTATGGCAGAATGCATACAATTAAATTCAATGGAATTCAATGGCACCCGGTGGCTATTTTTGGTATGACGCCTAAACAAAATCTCATGGGAACTTAAAAATTTGTGATATCAACTTTAAATTTGGAACACAACTTGGTTAGATATATAGCTTTCATTTTATAGTAATTTTATAGTAAAAAATATTTTGTAAAATATTTATTTTATATTAAAAAAATATATTAATAAATTATATTTGATTTACTGTAAATTATAACTTCCATAACTTTTTCATACTTTTGAAGTGCTTTCACTTCAGTAATAATCTGCTGATTGTTTTCTTTAAAACAAGACCAAACTTGGGAATATATTCCAAAGCATTCTTGAATTACAACCATTTAAGTTTGTATAGTGCATTTTAATGTAAATTATCAAAAAAGGGGGGTGACAGGTAAGGGGTTAAACTTTTGACGTATCCGGTCGTTAAAAATCTGAACACATCTTACTTTTTTGAGAATGACCTAGGTGACATTCTCTTAACTCCAGAGTCATCCGAAGCTCGCGGCCAAAGCTGAATTGAAGACCGCTGTTCGCCAGCTGCATCTTGTTTTCAAGTATCAGGGAAATCACCTATGGAAATCACGGCGCAGAACCATCACAACTCTGCCTTCATTGTGTTAAGCCCGCCCACCAACTCTATACACGATGTGATTGGCCTGACCAGAGTTTGGTTTTTCCACTTCGAAAGCCAACGGAGAGTTGCTAGACCACACTTTGCTGCAAAATATTTTGCTGCCGCTAGGGTGCGTCGTAGATTTCTGGGCTAACTGTCTGAAGGACCCATTGAGATATTTTTTGAAGGCTTTTCCACTCTGCCAGAAATTCTCCTAAGGGTACCAGTCTCTTGAGACTGGCCTCTGGTGTAACATTAGCAACAAACGCAGCACCCTGTAACAGTGCACCAGCAGGGAACAACTGGTTTTGACCGCTCTGAGACCCTCCTCATAGGGAGCGAGCGTCCCTCGGGAAAGCGCTCGCTGGGACTGTCTGTGCCCCAGGGCGAAGGCTGGGTTGGCAGAACAGTCCCCTGAGGGCACCGGGGAAGAGCGGGCACCGTGAGAAGAGGTGAACACCTTTCTCCCTCGTTAGGGACCACCCTCAGTGTCCTGCACCCCGTGTCCAGCAGGGGGAGCACGAGATGTGACACTGCTTCTGCTGCGCCCTATGTGACAAGCTTCGTAGATGGCCGGGGCTGCTCCCGCCTAGCAGCCCCAGGGACATGAACTTTTAACGGGATAAACTTTTTAAAAGCTGTTGCTTGCTTTTTCTCTTCTTGGAATTTGTCAATAACAGAATTCACAGCATCACCAAAAAGACCCATCAGGAGAGAGAGCATCTAAAAGAAAGGTTTTTTCTTTTTCTTTCCATGTTAGTTTGATTCAACCAAAGATGTCTCTCTGCGGCCATCAGGGCTGCCATTAGATGCAACCCACTAGTTTGGCCAATTCTCTGGTGGCATGCAGAGTAAATCAGCAGCCTAAAGCAGTTCTCGAACAACGTCAGCACTGACCTCCTCACTCTCGCTCAGCGGTCCCTCAGCAGGTCAGCCTGGTATGCCTGCAAGATGGACATAGTATGCAGACATGACGCAGCCTGACCTGCAGCCGAACACGCTTTACCCACCAAAGCCGAGGTGTTTCTTAGAGGCTTGGTGGGTAATGCAGGTGCCTTAAATGATGACGCCGCCTCGGAAGAGAGAGATGGTTCACGAGCGTCTCCTCTCACCCGTGGCATAGCGCCATAACCATAAGCCTTAGCCCCCAAAATATTAGAAATATGTTGACATCTGAGGAGTAAAACACTGTATGAAAGTTGCTTTCTCCACAATCTTGACACCTCAGTGTGTAGATCGTGGAAAAACGGCAGGCACCGGCGTGGAGGTTGAACTTGTGATGGCAAAAATCTTTCATCTAACTTAGATTTTAATACAGACTCCTGTCTAGCCACTGGCCATTCAATTTTGAGTTTCTCAACAGCTCTTGTTAAAACCTCCATCAGCTTGTCACTTTCAGGAGTGTAAGGTGGCGAGTCCTCCACATCTCCCGCAACACTAACAACATCCAGCTCCTTGGAACTGGATAGTTGCAGTGCTGATGCCTCAGCTCGGAGGGGAAGAAACCACAGAGCGTGCTTCCGAACCCGGAGCTGAGGCACTGGATCTCACAGGTGAAGGGAGAGATAAGGCAGCACCCGTCTCTAACCCCGCTGAGAGATCCATCTGCGATACCCACGATAAGCGCCGCCCGAACCACGAGGGAGCGCGCACCGAACCCACCTTCCTCGAAGGGCGCCCAGCGGGAGCGGAGCGTCCTTAATGCTCACAGTGCTCACAGTCAGCCCCCTCGAGAGCTGACTGGGCATGCTGCACTCCCAAACAAACAACACAAAGAAAGTGTATCCCTGCCCGTTAGATAGCACGAGCAGGGAAGAACACACTTCTTAAATTGCTGTTCGCTTGCCATATTTTTTCTCTCAATATATAAATTGTTTGTGTGGTGCACAGTAAAGACAGACAATATTCACACAGGGAAAGATTCACATATAATGCGACTGAAGGCACAGAAGCTGATGCGCTTGTGTTTTTGGGGTGCTTTATAGTTTCCCGGTACGATGACATCACCCGCCTATGATGTTCTGTCTCTTCATTGGGCTGATTCCATAAGAGCTTCATGACGGACAACGCAGGGCGTTCCCACAGCGTTCAGACGCAGGGGCGCTCCCACTGCGTGTGCAACGCAGGGGCGTTCCCACAGTGTTCAATGCAGTATCTCATTCACTTGAAAGGAAACACTGGGTGTTCCAGCCACAGGTGGAATATTTCAACCCCAGGAGTGGCAAGGTGGGGGTCGCTCAGGGGAGGGACCATGCACACGGGAGGCACCTAGCCGACACAGGCAATAGACACTGGTGCCGACGCCAGGAGTGCTGGAGGAACTCAGGGCTTTCAGGGAAGCTCACCTGAGGAGATATCGCATATATCCAGTCCGTAGAGTGCGGTCCAGTACTAGATCTCTTTCCTTGGTATGGACATCGACTCGGGTCGCCATGTCCGCACAGCTTGCGAGCGAGTGCAGGCAGTCACTGCTGACTTGCCTGAGACAGTTCCAGGGCAAGAGTTTTGGGGGGAAATATTGCCATGACAATAGAATGTTGTACTATGGTCACAACAGGCACCATGGAAATACCATGTTGTTGTTTTGGATATTCCCATTTAGGCCTATATCATGTTTGTTTTTTTGGAAATGCATCATAGGTTTGGATATAGCAGCACCTTATATATATTTGCACAAGTATCATGGTTACAGGGTATCATGGTAATGCTATTGTTTTATGGACATGTAGTATGTAGATAGATTCCATGGTGTACTTTTGAAATACCTTGAAGCAGCATACTGTATAAATACCATAGTATTGTATATAGATATTGTAATCATTCAGTACCTTATATCTTATTTTTGGGGTCCCAGTTAGCACTGTACATTAATTCTGATTAGTTGTTCATGGTGCAAAGCATAATGGGAATATGCTGTATTGGTCTCACCTTCTTGTAGAAGAGAAGTGTACATGTTAAGTCCAAACTAATTCTGTTCCAACTCTTTTGTCAACCCTGTAACATTACAATATAATTTAAAGAATAATCTTTTGTTAACCATTTGTGTGTGAATAATGGTTTTCATCTTCTGCTCTCAGTCTATAGGACACTTTGCATCTTCTGAATGTGTAGCTTTGAGAACACAACACATAGGAGCAGAAATGTGAATGTGACATTATCAATAATGCATTTACTGATGCGAGAAGCCCTTGCCGGTGCTCTCTCTCTCTCTCTCTCTCTCTCTCTCTCTCTCTCTCTCTCTCTCTCTCTCTCTCTCTCTCTCTCTCTCTCTCTCTCTCTCTCTCTCTCTCTCTCTCTCTCTCTCTCTCTGTGTTTATTAGAGTGGTCTTGCAGTGATCTCATTAGGCTGTCCTTCGGAATGCTATAAATAATTCATTTATCAATTCATTAATCTAATTATAGACTAAATGCCAGGATGTTTACCTTGTGTGTATACTATATATGAGAGTGAATGTGTTTAAAAGACTTAGAGTTTTATCCATTAACTGTTAAACAAGTAGAACATGTCAGCATAAAGGTTTCTAGTCTTTCCCAACAGCCACATCAGAACAGAAATAGAACATCAGGATTAGTAGCTCAAACACTTCTGACACTGAGTTCAAAAGAGATAGTGACATGGTGCTGACAGGAACCGCATGTTTCTGGTTTGTTATTTTTGAGACATGGCAATAAAACAAACATGAGACTACAAGGCAGTGGTAATGTTTGTTGTCTTCAGTAAGGACACAATTCCTCACTCACAAAACCTTAGTAAAAGAGGACTGTGTTTTCAGAATAAAATGGTGTATTAGAACTGATTTATGTATTTTCCATTTTATACTGTAAACATCCAGTTCCTTTTAAAAATACTACAATAAGAGAAATTCATAAATAATATATATTTATGTAAAAGAAAAATTAACTACAGTATGCCAGAAACGGGACAGCAACACCTCATGAACTGTTGCTTTTACACCACACACCCGTGTTTGTGTACTCAGAGCCTGACTCAGAGCCTTTTGGGGGCCCTAAGAGAGAATTTAATTTGGGGGCCCCTCCCACTACACTGAGTCACCTGTGCTTGATGGATATTGACACAAATATCACGCAATAATGATACATTATAAATTAATACAGTGAGGTAATGTATAAATACAAATTAATACTTGATAAAAAATATAGATAGCCAACTTAAATATATATATATTTTTTTACTTTACTTTACTCATTTACTAACTCTTTCAAACTTCTTAAAACAAATTGTCTCAAAACATATCAAATAACTGATTTGCTAAAATAATGATAACTGAGAAATCAAAAACATAGATGAGATCTATATGTGTACCTAGCTTCATATTATACATGCAAGGTGTTATTTATGGGACGAGTTTCGACCCGTTCCAGGGGCACTGTTGGAGCCCCCCTGCCACGCACGAGTCACACTGCAGCCCGGCCTGATGATGCGGGCTCTGAGCCCATGTGCAACTGTTTCAAGAGTCTTCGAGCATGTTAAGGGCTACCAAAAGTGCCCAAAAGTTAGTACAAAAATAAATAAATAATAATAATAATAAATAATCTCAAGGAAAACAATAGGGCCATCGCCCTTTCAGGGCTTGGGCCCAAATAAGAGCAAGGGTTCAACAATGACAATAATTGTTGAAAAGTGTAAAAATATTATTAATTATCAATTGTCTCAAAACAGTGTAACTGTCCACAAAATCTCTTTTATTTATTTTTTTTTAAACCTCACAACCAGCTATATGTCTGTTATGGTGGGAAACTGAAGGGAAGGGCTCTCTCCAAGCAAAGGCTGTCCCAATGGATATTGGACGGCATTGCTTTGGCATACAGCAGCAGAGGTCGACCGTGAGTCACCCGGAGTGTGGCATCCTCTTGGGCTCTGCAGCGCATGACGCCAACAGACATCCGCAGAGCTGCAGGCTGGGCGACATCCAGCACATTCGCCAGATTCTATAATTTCCGAGTGGAGCCAGTGTCCTCTCATGTATTTGCCTTAACCAGCTAGTCCCGGACCCAGCTCAGGTGTCTTCGCTTGCTCGCCATTCCATCTCTACGGACTGGAATACGTGCAATATTCTCGTGTGCATGGTCCCTCCCTGAGCGACCCCCACATCTTTATTTTCACTGTAAGCCTCTCTAAGTGATTTCCCTTGGAAAGCAACCTTGCCCACCCCTGGGGTTGAAATATTCCACCTGCGGCTCGGGCACCCCAGTGATTCCCCATTGTTACGGCATCTAGTGAGATTCCCAGTACTCAGTCTCGAGCGCCTTCCCCTGAATACTAATTATGCTGCCCCTTAGTATGGATCATTGGAGCTCTGATCATCACCACCTGTCAGCAATTTACCCTAAGTGCAAGCGTATATCTAGCTTGTTATATCAGCGTCCGTTGCGTAGTATTGTCTCACCCCGTGTTACATGTCTGAGCGCTTTCTGGCGATTCACCCCGTTACTCTGATTTACTGAACCCTGCTTGCTTAATCTACCTCTCTGATTGTGTGCAGCCTGCCTTGTGAACTTTGCCTGGGACCTGACTCTGATGCTCGCCGCCTGCCCTGAACTTCTGCCTGTCTCCGACCTGCATGCTTGCTGCCAGCCCCGAACTCACGCCTGGTCTCACCCCGTCTTCAGCCTGCTGCCTTTACTATTATTCTGAGTTCTTTCATTACTACTTTTGGTTGTTAATAAATCGTTGCACATGGATCTGTCTTCGCCTCCTGAGTCACAACAGAATACTACGCCAGACCAAGATCCAGCAACGATGTCTGCTTGGACAGCTGCTTTCAACGCACAAGCCACACAGCTAACTTCTCACCATCATCAGCTGTCTCGTCTAACTGCAGTGACGGAAGAGTTAGTGAAAGCTGTTCAGAACCTGCAAAAGCCCGCGGCGGAATCCTCCGCACGCACCGCGCCTATTCAAGCACCTGTTCTCCCGACCGACTCAAGCCTCAGCACTCGCCTTTCACTCCCCGAAAAGTATGACGGAGACCCAGGTAAATGCAAAGGTTTTATACTTCAATGCTCTATGTATCTCGCTCGGCAGACCACTCCGCGCACTACTGACATTGACAAGATCACATTCATCTGTTCTCTACTCACCGGACGCGCGCTGGAATGGATCACCGCGGTCTGGAGAACGGATGGATCAGCTTTCGCCTCGTTCAATGAATTCCTGGAGCGCTTTCAAGCCGTCTTCGAGCACGCAGTGGAGGGAAAAGGAGCGGAGGATCGTCTGCTGGAGCTCACTCAGGGACGGATTCCCGCCTCCGAGTACGCCCTCAATTTTCGAACACTCGCGGCGCAGACCGACTGGACTGATAGTGCTCTTAAGGTGGTCTATCGGCGGGGGCTCAACCACGAGCTTCAAGCTGAGCTGGCCTGCCGCTGATGAGGGTAAGAATCTGGATCAGTTTATTCATCTCTCCATACAGATAGACAATCTCATTTCGCTCACGCCGAGCCAGCGTACGGGCCCCGACTCTCTCACGCAACATCTTCACTCCGACGTCTCCAAGTCATGTGGTCTCGGAAGCCGGTGAGCCTATGCAAATTAACACGTCCCGGTTAACGGAGGAGGAACGTGTACGTCGAGAGGACCCTGAAACTGTGCATGTACTGTGGAGGAACTGGCCATTTTCGTCTACATTGTCCTCAACTATCAACATGCAAAGAAAAGGCAGCGGTGAGTTTAACTCTTGAAAGTCTGAATCCTCTCTCTTGTATCTCTGTACCTCTGGAATTTACTATGAGTGATCAGTCTTTTTCCACGTCTGAATTAATTGATTCCGGGGCGGCTGGGAATTTTATGTCACAAGATTTTGCCAAACGGCACAAGATAGCTCTAATCCCCTGTACTTCTCCACTCACAGTCGAAAGCGGTTGATGGACGGCCCCTTGGTACGGGGCGAATCACTCACATGACGCAAGAGCTAAAGATGCGCACAGGGCTGTTACACCATGAGAATATTCATTTCTACATCCTGTCTGCTCCACACACCCCTGTTATACTGGGTCTACCCTGGCTAAGAAGTCATAATCCTCACCTACAATGGACTACTGGTCAGATTATCCGCTGGGGTGAGGATTGCTTTTCCAAGTGCCTAAGTTCCATTAAGCCACTGCCAGTACGAAGCATCTCAAAGTCCAATGAAAATTCTGCTCTCTCCAGTTTACCCACTGAATATTGTGATCTGGCTGAGGCCTTCAGTAAGGCCAAAGCTACCCAGTTACCACCGCATCGGGATTACGACTGTGCCATCGATCTCATCCCAGGTTCCATACCGTCCAGGGGACGCATTTTCCCCCTCTCTCTGCCCGAGACAGAAGCTATGGAGAAATACATCGAGGAGGAACTGGCTAAAGGATTCATTCGTCCATCCACCTCTCCCATGTCAGCTGGTTTCTTCTTTGTCAAGAAGAAAGATGGTGGGCTACGTCCATGTATCGACTACCGAGCACTCAATGACTGCACTGTGAAGTTTCGTTATCCCCTACCACTGGTTCCTGCTGCTCTTGAGCTCCTCCGTTCAGCGAAAATCTACACCAAACTGGACCTACGCTCAGCTTATAACCTGATTCGTATCCGAGAGGGAGATGAGTGGAAGACGGCGTTCTCTACCAGCACTGGCCACTATGAATATTTGGTTATGCCCTTCGGGCTGTCTAACAGTCCAGCCGTGTTCCAGTCCTTCGTCAACGACATATTCCGAGACATGCTCCAGCGCTGGGTGATTGTCTATATCGATGATATTCTGGTTTACTCTGATACCCTCGAGGACCATGTTCAGCACGTACGAGCCGTGCTTCAAAGACTCCTTCAATTCCAGCTTTACGCCAAGTTGGAAAAGTGTAACTTCCATCAAACCTCCATTGCTTTCCTGGGCTATGTGATCAGTCCTGAAGGCGTGACCATGGATGAGGGCAAAGTCAGGGCGGTGGTGGACTGGCCCCGACCTACCACACTAAAGGAGCTGCAGCGCTTCCTGGGGTTTGCCAACTTTTACCGGCGGTTCATTCGGGGATTCAGCTCTGTGGCAGGACCTCTGACTGCTCTGGTGCGGAAAGGAACCACTCGGCTCTCCTGGAACGAGAGCGCTACGCAAGCCTTTCATCAACTCAAGCTCCGCTTCACCACAGCGCCTATCCTGCATCATCCCAATCCTGAATTGCCATTCGTGATCGAAGTAGACGCCTCCAATACGGGCCTGGGCGCCGTTCTCTCTCAGCGTCAAGGTAACCCTGCTAAGTTGTTCCCTTGTGCATTCTACTCCCGGAAGTTGAACTCTGCAGAACGGAATTACGACGTTGGAGAACCGTGAGCTACTAGCCATGAAGTCAGCGTTTGAGGAGTGGCGGCATTGGCTTGAGGGAGCTTCCCAACCGTTTGTCGTCTACACTGATCACAAAAACCTTGAGTATCTTCGCACAGCTAAAAGGCTGAACCCACGTCAGGCCAGGTGGTCTTTGTTCTTCTCGCGTTTCCAGTTCACTGTAACCTACCGCCCGGGGACAAAAAATACCAAGGCAGACTCCCTGTCCCGTCAGTACGACTCTGAGGTCTCCAGCCAAGCACCTGAGAACATACTCTGTCCTGATCTGGTCCTTGGTCCCATTCAGTGGGACATCGAAACTGAGCTAGAACAAGCCAACGCCAGCGCTGAGATTCCGTCCGATTGCCCTTCAGAAAAGATATATGTGCCAGAAGCACTCCGAGAAGAGGTGTTGAAACACGTTCATGCTCTGCCTAGCTCCGGGCACCCAGGTATCACTGCCACTGTTCATCTCTTGCAGAACCGCTACTGGTGGCCCACGCTACTTCAGGACACTACAAAATTCATTCAGCAATGCCAAAACTGCAATACACAGAAGTCATCGCGTCTCTTACCGGCTGGCCTCCTTCAGCCTTTGCCAGTACCTCAACGTCCCTGGTCTCACATTGCGGTTGACTTCGTCACGGATCTACCACCCTCTGATGGTCACACGACTATTCTCACTGTAATAGACAGATTCTCCAAAGCCTGCAGACTAATTCCCCTTCCTAAACTGCCTACCGCTTTGCAAACCGCTGAACTCCTCTGCAACCTAGTCTTTCGGTTCTATGGTCTACCTGAAGATATTGTTTCCGACAGAGGACCACAGTTTACCTCTCGTGTCTGGGCAGCTTTTTTCCGGATGCTACAAGTGAATGTCAGCCTCACGTCTGGGTACCATCCTCAAGCCAATGGCCAAGCTGAGCGGCTGAATCAGGAGATCATCCGTTTCCTGCGGTCATACTGCCACCTCCACCAGGAGGATTGGAGCCGGTATCTCATGTGGGCTGAATATGCTCAGAACTCTATTCGCAAACACTCCACGGGTCTCACACCATTCAGCTGCATTCTGGGCTTCCAACCACCCTTATTCCCCTGGTCTGGTGAGCCGTCTAATGTACCTGCTGTGGATGACTGGCTGAAACGTAGTGAGGAAACTTGGAACCTGGCTCACACTCACCTTCTGCGTGCTGTCAACCGCAGTAAGAGGCAGGCTGATCGCCACCGCCGCTCCGGTCCCGTCTACCAACCCGGCCAGTGGGTATGGCTCTCCACCCGGGACCTCCGGCTCAATCTGCCATGTAAAAAGCTCAGTCCCAAGTATATGGGTCCCTACAAGATAATTCGTCAAATCACCCCAGTGTCTTTCCGTCTCTCTCTGCCCACTCATCTCCGCATCTCTCCCACGTTCCACGTCTCACTGTTGAAACCGGCCACCGCTCCCTCTGAAACCAGGAATGTGGAGTCTGAAGGTCCTGTTTCTCAACCCATCCTTGTAGAGGGTGAAGAAGCGTACCGCATACGCCATCTGCTGGACTCTAGACGTCGTGGAGGTCATTTGCAGTATCTTGTAGACTGGGAGGGCTGTGGCCCTGAGGAACGTTCTTGGGTGAATTCAAGAGACATTCTGGACCCCCTTCTAGTTCAAGACTTCCATCGTGAAAATCCAAACAAGCCTGCTCCCCGTCCCCGTGGCAGACCCCGCCGCCATCAGTTTTCTCGCGCCAGGAGTCGCTCCCAGGGGAGGGGCTCTGTTACGGCATCTAGTGAGATTCCCAGTACTCAGTCTCGAGAGCCTTCCCCTGAATACTAATTATGCTGCCCCTTAGTATGGATCATTGGAGCTCTGATCATCACCACCTGTCAGCAATTTACCCTAAGTGCAAGCGTATATCTAGCTTGTTATATCAGCGTCCGTTGCGTAGTATTGTCTCACCCCCGTGTTACATGTCTGAGCGCTTTCTGGCGATTCACCCCGTTACTCTGATTTACTGAACCCTGCTTGCTTAATCTACCTCTCTGATTGTGTGCAGCCTGCCTTGTGAACTTTGCCTGGGACCTGACTCTGATGCTCGCCGCCTGCCCTGAACTTCTGCCTGTCTCCGACCTGCATGCTTGCTGCCAGCCCCGAACTCACGCCTGGTCTCACCCCGTCTTCAGCCTGCTGCCTTTACTATTATTCTGAGTTCTTTCATTACTACTTTTGGTTGTTAATAAATCGTTGCACATGGATCTGTCTTCGCCTCCTGAGTCACAACACCCATATGCATCCTCCGGGTCATATGTGTATTCTCTTTTATACTCACGAGGTAAGGCAGAGATACACTAGGCAAATTCTGCAGAACCCATGGCATTTCTTTGCTGTTGGCTCATTTTATATTGATCGAAGCTGATTGAAGCTGATGAATGCTTTTTAAGCGAAACCCCATTCGTTGTCATTTGACGGAACGTCCGTAACCTAGACATTTTTGTGGGTTCTCCCATAGAACAGCAGCAATCCAATAGTTCTGCTAATGGAGAATATGATACTAATGGAGAATATGAATATAATGAATGCATATAAAGATGCTGCAGCCAATGAAGACTTCCTGGAAAGTAATTTGCCAGACACTACTTATGTTTTTAGTTTCATCTCCTTCAGAACCTGCTTTTACTCTCTTGGGTAGACTGTATTGGTTTTGACAGGCATGAGAATCCGAGCACTGAATCCCAGGCTGAATCTCCTCCATATAGCGCAATCATAAATCTTCCTTTCTGTTGTTGGCTAGCTGCCTTGCCTTCAGGACTTCACAGAGATTGTTAGTAGAGTTCCACGACATGTGAATGGTAGTGATTGTCATATATATGAATGCAATATGTCCAGAAACAGACCTTATTCGGAAGCTAAATAAGCTTAGGAGTAAAACAAAGATAAAAGCTTAAGCTTTTAGACACTCACAGAGCTCTTTAGTAGGATTTTCACTTTCTATTTTAAGAGTCTCTTGTGATTCTGTGTCTACTGCTAAATCTGTCATCCTCTAACCTGGGAATGCACTGAAGTTCACTAAAATATTCAGGAGCAAATTTTAATATTAATTTCCATGTTTGTT
>JAQIUQ010001104.1:7500-68172 GCA_030378365.1 Hybognathus amarus | reverse complement strand
CCAAACCAGTGCAGAAATGTTCTCTGGAGTCTGAAGATCCATAATTATCAAAAAAAAATGTGGAAATTTCTATATCCGGTTGTTAGGGGGCGCAAAATAAACATTTGTTGGGAGGAGCCTATTTTTTTACTAAAATGGCTATAACTCGAGAAGTAAACGAGCTATCTTCACCAAGCTCGGTACACATATGTATGAGTTCAATTTGAGGTCACAGTAAAAAAACCGGCGACGATTGAACACTAGGTGGCGCTATAACATGAAAAAAACATATTACCACCTGACCGTTAGTCCGATTGACTTGAAAATTGGTATGCAGTGTCTTGGACCAAGGCCCCATGTACGTGTTAAGAGGACATTGGCGTATCTCAAAAAACATGGCCGCCATTGGCCAATGAAGTTTGAGCACCTATGGGACAAGGTTAACGAAGTCCGAATCGGAACAAAACTCGTTGGGCATGTTCGACTCATGGCCCTAGAGGTCTGTAAAAATTTTGAAAGAAATCGGCCACTAGTTGGCGCTAACGAGTTTTATGGCTCTGTAATCACGTGGTGTTGCACATATCCCCACAATATGCATATCATTGGATAGATCTCCTCTTGATGAACAACTTTGCCTCAAGAACCATTGCTGTCAATCAAATCGTTCATTAAATATTCACGAATATGTGAAAAACCTACTTTTGCGAACTAGTCCCTGGTTTTTTGCCCGATCGGAACTAGACCAGTCTAGGACAATTCTTTGGACTCTCTAGATCAATAATTATCAAAAAAAAGTTGAACTTTGTCATTTGTTTTGCTATAGCATGGTAATTTACAAAAGGGGGCGTGAAAAAATGCACCCAAAAGCCTATAAATCCTAAAGGAAAACTCAGAACTTCACAAAAATTGATGAGCATATGTGTCATGACATCATTAACAAGCATGCAAAGTTTCATGGAGATCGGAGTATAGGTGGCGCTATAACTGTTAAAAATGTTAAAAACAATGTATTCCCTATGGTAAATTGCCATTAATGACTGTAAATGGTGTTTTCCATCTAAGATCATCTAATTTCCATATCTTAACTTTCAAAACCAGTGCAGTACAGTTATCTGGACTCTCTAGAGCAATAATTATTAGAAAAGGTTAAACTTCTACATTCTGATGGCTATAATAGGGTCACTTCAATTTGTGACCTTGACTGAGTGTCCTCAAAAGCCTCTTTTTCTTCAATGAATGCTAAGATCATCTTAAAAACAAGTGAGAACATGTTGCATATTAGTAAAAAATAATCATGAAATTTTTCAGACAGACTGGACAAAATATGCCTGTATAATAGCTAAAAAGGTAAAAATTACATGAACATAATGGCCTGTAAAGCCAATAAGTGATGTTTTACTGCCCCCTGCTGTTCAAAATAGTCATTTGTCATGTATAATTCATATTATGACTTTATCAGTTCACTAAATAACATTTCCAATCACATTTAGTCAAAAAGTACTATGACAACTGTCACATTGGATTAAAATTTGTAATCTACACACACTCATTCTGTTGTAGATAAATTATATTAATAAGTACCACTGTTGTCACTGTTTTTAACATAGTTTTATAACATTAGATTACAAAGAAATATCCCAAAGGTGTGTTTTAGTACATCTCTTATCATATCATAATGTTAAAACCAGTGCAGTACAATTCTCTGGACTCTCTAGATCAATAATTGTAAGAAAAAGTTGAACTACTTCATGTGGATGGCTATAATAGGATGGCTTAAACATGTACTGTGTTGAAGCCATCTATTACTACACTTTCAGTGTCCCTGAAAGCATTGATCTCTTCAATGAATTATCAAATCTTCTTAAAAACAAATCACAACATGTGACATCAAATAATCATGAACATTTTCAGACAGATCGGACAAAATATGCCTATATAACAGTTAAAAAGGTGAAGATGATATCAATATGATGGTCTATTAAGCCAGTGAGTGGTGTTTTACTGCCTTCTGCTGTTTAGTCATTGTTCAAAATGTCTGTAGAATGAGTATGTGTAGATTAAATATGAAAAACATGGCATATTGTATAAGAAGGCTTTAACAGCACTGTTAAAGCAGCAGCATTAGACATTTTTAATCTCTTTATCAGCTTTCAGCATTGGCTAACAAACAAATGCTTTAAGCATTTTCTTTAATTAGTTTTATATTATTACATTGCAAAGAAATATGTGAAATGCTCATATTGCATAAAACAGATTTTCACAATAAATAAGTTGTCTTCTACTGCCATCTGCTGGTCACTCTACTTACTAATAGTCATTGGTAAACCATCCAAGTGGTAAATCACTATTGTAAATCTATAGGAACATGGTAAATCTGTAATTTTCGATGTGAGTACTAATCAAAGATGTGAGTACTAATCACAATAAAACAGGCTGTAAAACATCATTCAAACAAACAATCTTTCCACATGGGTCAGGGCACATGTTTGGCAAACAAATTAATCAATTAGCAGTGCACAGGCTGTCAGTGACAATAAATCATAAAAAGGCATAAAAAATATAAACACAATCAAATTAATAGATGGACTCACGTAATTCATGAAGACACACACACAGTTATGCATCAGAGTGCCAGGAAAGAGTGTAAAGAATGAGCCAAAGGGTTCACAATCAATTTATAGGCAACAGGTGAGTCGTGCATGGTGAAGTGGCAGAGTCTCATTGAAAAAGCGAAATGGAGTTGAAAGAGATTAGAAAGGAAATCTTTTCAATTACTATTATAACACATTCATATTTTGTCAGAGTGTGTCAGTTCATTGGTAATCACACTTCACATCAATGCAAGCAATGTGGTAATTTATGATGAATTGTGGTAGAACATGCATTCATATTATAAGTGAGCCAATAAGTGGTCTTCTACTGCCCTCTGCTGGCCACTCTTCTTTTTAATAGTCTTTTCACTTGCTATATTGTGGTAAACCATCCTATAACATGGTATATCAAGGTAAACTATGGAAAATCATGTTAGATTCATGGTAAATCATACTGGAACATGGTAAATCATGAAAAATCCTATTGAAATATTTTTAATATAAAAATATCATGGTAAATAATGCTTGCTACATAAAACTTAATGTCTTTTGATGCTTTTGTGCTTAAAGGCCTTAAAGGCCTTAACTGCTTGAACCCCGCTAAATGCTGCTTGCAGCTTTAATTATTATTATTATTATTATTATTCTGCCGTAAAACGCATCGTGCAGCCCAAACCGTAAGTGCTGGAGCTCTGAAACTTTGTCAACTGGTAGTACAAAAATCGAGGAGAGGTTATCAAATTATGAGCCCGATTGGCCCATAGGTGGCGCTATAATAACCAATTGCGCGAAACGGCTCATAACTCCTAGACCGTAAGTCGTACACTCAAGTGTCTTATATCATTGGAAAGCTCTTCACCTGACGAAAAAAACGTATATCTCCGATTTCATTTCCGCCATGATAGATTTTCCGCCATTTTGAATTTTGTCGAAAAACTACTTTTGCGAACTAGTCCCTGGTTTTTTGCCCAATCGGAACCAAACCAGTGCAGAAATGTTCTCTGGAGTCTGAAGATCAATAATTATCAAAAAAATGTGGAAATTTCTATTTCCGGTTGTTAGGGGGCGCAAAATAAACGTTGTGGGAGGAGCCTATTTTACTAAAATGGCTATAACTCGAGAAGTAAACGAGCTATCTTCACCAAGCTCGGTACACATGTGTATGAGTTCAATTTGAGGTCACAGTAAAAAAATCGCGACGATTGAACACTAGGTGGCGCTATAACATGAAAAAAACATATTACCACCTGACCGTTAGTCCGATTGACTTGAAAATTGGTATGCAGTGTCTTGGACCAAGGCCCCATGTACGTGTAAGAGGACATTGGCGTATCTCAAAAAACATGGCCGCCATTGGCCAATGAAGTTTGAGCACCTATGGGACAAGGTTAACGAAGTCCGAATCGGAACGAAACTCGTTGGGCATGTTCGACTCATGGCCCTAGAGGTCTGTAAAAATTTTGAAAGAAATCGGCCACTAGTTGGCGCTAACGAGTTTTATGGCTCTGTAATCACGTGGTGTTGCACATATCCCCACAATATGCATATCATTGGATAGATCTCCTCTTGATGAACAACTTTGCCTCAAGAACCATTGCTGTCAATCAAATCGTTCATTAAATATTCACGAATATGTGAAAAACCTACTTTTGCGAACTAGTCCCTGGTTTTTTGCCCGATTGGAACTAGACCAGTCTAGGACAATTCTTTGGACTCTCTAGATCAATAATTATCAAAAAAAAGTTGAACTTTGTCATTTGTTTTGCTATAGCATGGTAATTTACAAAAGGGGGCGTGAAAAAATGCACCCAAAAGCCTATAAATCCTAAAGGAAAACTCAGAACTTCACAAAAATTGATGAGCATATGTGTCATGACATCATTAACAAGCATGCAAAGTTTCATGGAGATCGGAGTATAGGTGGCGCTATAACTGTTAAAAATGTTAAAAACAATGTATTCCCTATGGTAAATTGCCATTAATGACTGTAAATGGTGTTTTCCATCTAAGATCATCTAATTTCCATATCTTAACTTTCAAAACCAGTGCAGTACAGTTATCTGGACTCTCTAGAGCAATAATTATTAGAAAAGGTTAAACTTCTACATTCTGATGGCTATAATAGGGTCACTTCAATTTGTGACCTTGACTGAGTGTCCTCAAAAGCCTCTTTTTCTTCAATGAATGCTAAGATCATCTTAAAAACAAGTGAGAACATGTTGCATATTAGTAAAAAATAATCATGAAATTTTTCAGACAGACTGGACAAAATATGCCTGTATAATAGCTAAAAAGGTAAAAATTACATGAACATAATGGCCTGTAAAGCCAATAAGTGATGTTTTACTGCCCCCTGCTGTTCAAAATAGTCATTTGTCATGTATAATTCATATTATGACTTTATCAGTTCACTAAATAACATTTCCAATCACATTTAGTCAAAAAGTACTATGACAACTGTCACATTGGATTAAAATTTGTAATCTACACACACTCATTCTGTTGTAGATAAATTATATTAATAAGTACCACTGTTGTCACTGTTTTTAACATAGTTTTATAACATTAGATTACAAAGAAATATCCCAAAGGTGTGTTTTAGTACATCTCTTATCATATCATAATGTTAAAACCAGTGCAGTACAATTCTCTGGACTCTCTAGATCAATAATTGTAAGAAAAAGTTGAACTACTTCATGTGGATGGCTATAATAGGATGGCTTAAACATGTACTGTGTTGAAGCCATCTATTACTACACTTTCAGTGTCCCTGAAAGCATTGATCTCTTCAATGAATTATCAAATCTTCTTAAAAACAAATCACAACATGTGACATCAAATAATCATGAACATTTTCAGACAGATCGGACAAAATATGCCTATATAACAGTTAAAAAGGTGAAGATGATATCAATATGATGGTCTATTAAGCCAGTGAGTGGTGTTTTACTGCCTTCTGCTGTTTAGTCATTGTTCAAAATGTCTGTAGAATGAGTATGTGTAGATTAAATATGAAAAACATGGCATATTGTATAAGAAGGCTTTAACAGCACTGTTAAAGCAGCAGCATTAGACATTTTTAATCTCTTTATCAGCTTTCAGCATTGGCTAACAAACAAATGCTTTAAGCATTTTCTTTAATTAGTTTTATATTATTACATTGCAAAGAAATATGTGAAATGCTCATATTGCATAAAACAGATTTTCACAATAAATAAGTTGTCTTCTACTGCCATCTGCTGGTCACTCTACTTACTAATAGTCATTGGTAAACCATCCAAGTGGTAAATCACTATTGTAAATCTATAGGAACATGGTAAATCTGTAATTTTCGATGTGAGTACTAATCAAAGATGTGAGTACTAATCACAATAAAACAGGCTGTAAAACATCATTCAAACAAACAATCTTTCCACATGGGTCAGGGCACATGTTTGGCAAACAAATTAATCAATTAGCAGTGCACAGGCTGTCAGTGACAATAAATCATAAAAAGGCATAAAAAATATAAACACAATCAAATTAATAGATGGACTCACGTAATTCATGAAGACACACACACAGTTATGCATCAGAGTGCCAGGAAAGAGTGTAAAGAATGAGCCAAAGGGTTCACAATCAATTTATAGGCAACAGGTGAGTCGTGCATGGTGAAGTGGCAGAGTCTCATTGAAAAAGCGAAATGGAGTTGAAAGAGATTAGAAAGGAAATCTTTTCAATTACTATTATAACACATTCATATTTTGTCAGAGTGTGTCAGTTCATTGGTAATCACACTTCACATCAATGCAAGCAATGTGGTAATTTATGATGAATTGTGGTAGAACATGCATTCATATAAGTGAGCCAATAAGTGGTCTTCTACTGCCCTCTGCTGGCCACTCTTCTTTTTAATAGTCTTTTCACTTGCTATATTGTGGTAAACCATCCTATAAAATGGTATATCAAGGTAAACTATGGAAAATCATGTTAGCTTCATGGTAAATCATACTGGAACATGGTAAATCATGAAAAATCCTATTGAAATATTTTTAATATAAAAATATCATGGTAAATAATGCTTGCTACATAAAACTTAATGTCTTTTGATGCTTTTGTGCTTAAAGGCCTTAAAGGCCTTAACTGCTTGAACCCCGCTAAATGCTGCTTGCAGCTTTAATTAGGGGTTCAAGCACGAAGTGCTGAAACCCTATTGTAATTGTACTGATTTTTATTATTATTATTCAGGGGTTCAGACACGAAGTGCTGAAACCCTGATTGTAATTGTACTGATTTTCATTATTCAGGGGTTCAGACCACGAAGTGCTGAAACCCTATTGTAATTGTACTGATTTTTATTATTATTATTATTATTATTATTATTCTGCCGTAAAACGCATCGTGCAGCCCAAACCGTAAGTGCTGGAGCTCTGAAACTTTGTCAACTGGTAGTACAAAAATCGAGGAGAGGTTATCAAATTATGAGCCCGATTGGCCCATAGGTGGCGCTATAATAACCAATTGCGCGAAACGGCTCATAACTCCTAGACCGTAAGTCGTACACTCAAGTGTCTTATATCATTGGAAAGCTCTTCACCTGACGAAAAAAACGTATATCTCCGATTTCATTTCCGCCATGATAGATTTTCCGCCATTTTGAATTTTGTCGAAAAACTACTTTTGCGAACTAGTCCCTGGTTTTTTGCCCGAATCGGAACCAAACCAGTGCAGAAATGTTCTCTGGAGTCTGAAGATCAATAATTATCAAAAAAATGTGGAAATTTCTATTTCCGGTTGTTAGGGGGCGCAAAATAAACATTTGTGGGAGGAGCCTATTTTACTAAAATGGCTATAACTCGAGAAGTAAACGAGCTATCTTCACCAAGCTCGGTACACATGTGTATGAGTTCAATTTGAGGTCACAGTAAAAAAATCGCGACGATTGAACACTAGGTGGCGCTATAACATGAAAAAAACATATTACCACCTGACCGTTAGTCCGATTGACTTGAAAATTGGTATGCAGTGTCTTGGACCAAGGCCCCATGTACGTGTAAGAGGACATTGGCGTATCTCAAAAAACATGGCCGCCATTGGCCAATGAAGTTTGAGCACCTATGGGACAAGGTTAACGAAGTCCGATCGGAACGAAACTCGTTGGGCATGTTCGACTCATGGCCCTAGAGGTCTGTAAAAATTTTGAAAGAAATCGGCCACTAGTTGGCGCTAACGAGTTTTATGGCTCTGTAATCACGTGGTGTTGCACATATCCCCACAATATGCATATCATTGGATAGATCTCCTCTTGATGAACAACTTTGCCTCAAGAACCATTGCTGTCAATCAAATCGTTCATTAAATATTCACGAATATGTGAAAAACCTACTTTTGCGAACTAGTCCCTGGTTTTTTGCCCGATTGGAACTAGACCAGTCTAGGACAATTCTTTGGACTCTCTAGATCAATAATTATCAAAAAAAAGTTGAACTTTGTCATTTGTTTTGCTATAGCATGGTAATTTACAAAAGGGGGCGTGAAAAAATGCACCCAAAAGCCTATAAATCCTAAAGGAAAACTCAGAACTTCACAAAAATTGATGAGCATATGTGTCATGACATCATTAACAAGCATGCAAAGTTTCATGGAGATCGGAGTATAGGTGGCGCTATAACTGTTAAAAATGTTAAAAACAATGTATTCCCTATGGTAAATTGCCATTAATGACTGTAAATGGTGTTTTCCATCTAAGATCATCTAATTTCCATATCTTAACTTTCAAAACCAGTGCAGTACAGTTATCTGGACTCTCTAGAGCAATAATTATTAGAAAAGGTTAAACTTCTACATTCTGATGGCTATAATAGGGTCACTTCAATTTGTGACCTTGACTGAGTGTCCTCAAAAGCCTCTTTTTCTTCAATGAATGCTAAGATCATCTTAAAAACAAGTGAGAACATGTTGCATATTAGTAAAAAATAATCATGAAATTTTTCAGACAGACTGGACAAAATATGCCTGTATAATAGCTAAAAAGGTAAAAATTACATGAACATAATGGCCTGTAAAGCCAATAAGTGATGTTTTACTGCCCCCTGCTGTTCAAAATAGTCATTTGTCATGTATAATTCATATTATGACTTTATCAGTTCACTAAATAACATTTCCAATCACATTTAGTCAAAAAGTACTATGACAACTGTCACATTGGATTAAAATTTGTAATCTACACACACTCATTCTGTTGTAGATAAATTATATTAATAAGTACCACTGTTGTCACTGTTTTTAACATAGTTTTATAACATTAGATTACAAAGAAATATCCCAAAGGTGTGTTTTAGTACATCTCTTATCATATCATAATGTTAAAACCAGTGCAGTACAATTCTCTGGACTCTCTAGATCAATAATTGTAAGAAAAAGTTGAACTACTTCATGTGGATGGCTATAATAGGATGGCTTAAACATGTACTGTGTTGAAGCCATCTATTACTACACTTTCAGTGTCCCTGAAAGCATTGATCTCTTCAATGAATTATCAAATCTTCTTAAAAACAAATCACAACATGTGACATCAAATAATCATGAACATTTTCAGACAGATCGGACAAAATATGCCTATATAACAGTTAAAAAGGTGAAGATGATATCAATATGATGGTCTATTAAGCCAGTGAGTGGTGTTTTACTGCCTTCTGCTGTTTAGTCATTGTTCAAAATGTCTGTAGAATGAGTATGTGTAGATTAAATATGAAAAACATGGCATATTGTATAAGAAGGCTTTAACAGCACTGTTAAAGCAGCAGCATTAGACATTTTTAATCTCTTTATCAGCTTTCAGCATTGGCTAACAAACAAATGCTTTAAGCATTTTCTTTAATTAGTTTTATATTATTACATTGCAAAGAAATATGTGAAATGCTCATATTGCATAAAACAGATTTTCACAATAAATAAGTTGTCTTCTACTGCCATCTGCTGGTCACTCTACTTACTAATAGTCATTGGTAAACCATCCAAGTGGTAAATCACTATTGTAAATCTATAGGAACATGGTAAATCTGTAATTTTCGATGTGAGTACTAATCAAAGATGTGAGTACTAATCACAATAAAACAGGCTGTAAAACATCATTCAAACAAACAATCTTTCCACATGGGTCAGGGCACATGTTTGGCAAACAAATTAATCAATTAGCAGTGCACAGGCTGTCAGTGACAATAAATCATAAAAAGGCATAAAAAATATAAACACAATCAAATTAATAGATGGACTCACGTAATTCATGAAGACACACACACAGTTATGCATCAGAGTGCCAGGAAAGAGTGTAAAGAATGAGCCAAAGGGTTCACAATCAATTTATAGGCAACAGGTGAGTCGTGCATGGTGAAGTGGCAGAGTCTCATTGAAAAAGCGAAATGGAGTTGAAAGAGATTAGAAAGGAAATCTTTTCAATTACTATTATAACACATTCATATTTTGTCAGAGTGTGTCAGTTCATTGGTAATCACACTTCACATCAATGCAAGCAATGTGGTAATTTATGATGAATTGTGGTAGAACATGCATTCATATTATAAGTGAGCCAATAAGTGGTCTTCTACTGCACTCTGCTGGCCACTCATCTTTTTAATAGTCTTTTCACTTGCTATATTGTGGTAAACCATCCTATAACATGGTATATCAAGGTAAACTATGGAAAATCATGTTAGATTCATGGTAAATCATACTGGAACATGGTAAATCATGAAAAATCCTATTGAAATATTTTTAATATAAAAATATCATGGTAAATAATGCTTGCTACATAAAACTTAATGTCTTTTGATGCTTTTGTGCTTAAAGGCCTTAAAGGCCTTAACTGCTTGAACCCCGCTAAATGCTGCTTGCAGCTTTAATTATTATTATTATTATTATTATTCTCGCCGTAAAACGCATCGTGCAGACCAAACCGTAAGTGCTGGAGCTCTGAAACTTTGTCAACTGGTAGTACAAAAATCGAGGAGAGGTTATCAAATTATGAGCCCGATTGGCCCATAGGTGGCGCTATAATAACCAATTGCGCGAAACGGCTCATAACTCCTAGACCGTAAGTCGTACACTCAAGTGTCTTATATCATTGGAAAGCTCTTCACCTGACGAAAAAAACGTATATCTCCGATTTCATTTCCGCCATGATAGATTTTCCGCCATTTTGAATTTTGTCGAAAAACTACTTTTGCGAACTAGTCCCTGGTTTTTTGCCCGAATCGGAACCAAACCAGTGCAGAAATGTTCTCTGGAGTCTGAAGATCAATAATTATCAAAAAAATGTGGAAATTTCTATTTCCGGTTGTTAGGGGGCGCAAAATAAACGTTGTGGGAGGAGCCTATTTTACTAAAATGGCTATAACTCGAGAAGTAAACGAGCTATCTTCACCAAACTCGGTACACATGTGTATGAGTTCAATTTGAGGTCATAGTAAAAAAATCGCGACGATTGAACACTAGGTGGCGCTATAACATGAAAAAAACATATTACCACCTGAACGTTAGTCCGATTGACTTGAAAATTGGTATGCAGTGTCTTGGACCAAGGCCCCATGTACGTGTAAGAGGACATTGGCGTATCTCAAAAAACATGGCCGCCATTGGCCAATGAAGTTTGAGCACCTATGGGACAAGGTTAACGAAGTCCGATTGGAACGAAACTCGTTGGGCATGTTCGACTCATGGCCCTAGAGGTCTGTAAGAATTTTGAAAGAAATCGGCCACTAGTTGGCGCTAACGAGTTTTATGGCTCTGTAATCACGTGGTGTTGCACATATCCCCACAATATGCATATCATTGGATAGATCTCCTCTTGATGAACAACTTTGCCTCAAGAACCATTGCTGTCAATCAAATCGTTCATTAAATATTCACGAATATGTGAAAAACCTACTTTTGCGAACTAGTCCCTGGTTTTTTGCCCGATTGGAACTAGACCAGTCTAGGACAATTCTTTAGACTCTCTAGATCAATAATTATCAAAAAAAAGTTTAACTTTGTCATTTGTTTTGCTATAGCATGGTAATTTACAAAAGGGGGCGTGAAAAAATGCACCCAAAAGCCTATAAATCCTAAAGGAAAACTCAGAACTTCACAAAAATTGATGAGCATATGTGTCATGACATCATTAACAAGCATGCAAAGTTTCATGGAGATCGGAGTATAGGTGGCGCTATAACTGTTAAAAATGTTAAAAACAATGTATTCCCTATGGTAAATTGCCATTGCTGACTGTGAATGGTGTGTTCCATCTAAGATCATCTAATTTTCATATCTTAACGTTCAAAACCAGTGCAGTACAGTTATCTGGACTCTCTAGAGCAATAATTATTAGAAAAGGTTAAACTTCTACATTCTGATGGCTATAATAGGGTCACTTCAATTTGTGACCTTGACTGAGTGTCCTCAAAAGCCTCTTTTTCTTCAACGAATGCTAAGATCTTGTTAAAAACAAGTGAGAACATGTGGCACATTAGTATAAATAATCATGAACATTTTCAGACAGATTGGACAAAATATGCCTATATAACAGTTAAAAAGGTCAAAATTATATGAACATGATGGTCTATTAAGCCAATAAGTGGAGTTTTACTGCCCCCTGCTGTTCAAAATAGTCATTTGTCATGTACAATTCATATTATGACTATCAATTCACCAATTTAACATTTACAATCACATTTAGTCAAAAAGTCCTATGACAACTGTCACATTGGATTCACATCTGTAATCTACAAACACTCATTCTATCCCAAAGGTGTGTGTGTACATCTCTGATCATATCATAATGTTAAAACCAGTGCAGTACAATTTTCTGGACTCTCTAGATCAATAATTGTAAGAAAAAGTTGAACTACTTCATGTGGATGGCTATAATAGGATGGCTTAAACATGTACTGTGTTAAAGCCATCTATTATTACACTTTCAGTGTCCCTGAAAGCATTGATCTTCAATGAATGATCAAATCTTCTTAAAAACAAATCACAACATGTGACATCAAATAATCATGAACATTTTCAGACAGATCGGACAAAATATGCCTATATAACAGTTAAAAAGGTGAAGATGATATCAATATGATGGTCTATTAAACCAGTGAGTGGTGTTTTACTGCCCTCTGCTGTTTAGTCATTGTTCAAAATGTCTGTAGAATGAGTATGTGTAGATTAAATATGAAAAACATGGCATATTGTATAAGAAGGCTTTAACAGCACTGTTAAAGCAGCAGCATTAGACATTTTTAATCTCTTTATCAGCTTTCAGCATTGGCTAACAAACAAATGCTTTAAGCATTTTCTTTATTAATTTTATATTATTACATTGCAAAGAAATATGTGAAATGCTCATATTGCATAAAACAGATTTTCACAATAAATAAGTTGTCTTCAACTGCCATCTGCTGGTCACTCTACTTACTAATAGTCATTGGTAAACCATCCAAGTGGTAAATCACTATTGTAAATCTATAGGAACATGGTAAATCTGTAATTTTCGATGTGAGTACTAATCAAAGATGTGAGTACTAATCACAATAAAACAGGCTGTAAAACATCATTCAAACAAACAATCTTTCCACATGGGTCAGGGCACATGTTTGGCAAACAAATTAATCAATTAGCAGTGCACAGGCTGTCAGTGACAATAAATCATAAAAAGGCATAAAAAATATAAACACAATCAAATTGATAGATGGACTCACGTAATTCATGAAGACACACACACAGTTATGCATCAGAGTGCCAGTAAAGAGTGTAAAGAATGAGCCAAAGGGTTCACAATCAATTTATAGGCAACAGGTGAGTCGTGCATGGTAAAGTGGCAGAGTCTCATTGAAAAAGCGAAATGGAGTTGAAAGAGATTAGAAAGGAAATCTTTTCAATTACTATTATAACACATTCATATTTTGTCAGAGTGTGTCAGTTCATTGGTAATCACACTTCACATCAATGCAAGCAATGTGGTAATTTATGATGAATTGTGGTAGAACATGCATTCATATTATAAGTGAGCCAATAAGTGGTCTTCTACTGCACTCTGCTGGCCACTCATCTTTTTAATAGTCTTTTCACTTGCTATATTGTGGTAAACCATCCTATAACATGGTATATCAAGGTAAACTATGGAAAATCATGTTAGATTCATGGTAAATCATACTGGAACATGGTAAATCATGAAAAATCCTATTGAAATATTTTTAATATAAAAATATCATGGTAAATAATGCTTGCTACATAAAACTTAATGTCTTTTGATGCTTTTGTGCTTAAAGGCCTTAAAGGCCTTAACTGCTTGAACCCCGCTAAATGCTGCTTGCAGCTTTAATTATTATTATTATTATTATTTTTCTCCCCTAAAACTGATCGTGCAGACCAAACCGTAAGTGCTAGAGCTCTGAAACTTTGTCAGATGGTAGTACAAAAATCGAGGAGAGGTTATCAAATTATGAGCCCGATTGGCCCATAGGTGGCGCTATAATAATCAATTGCGCGAAACTGCTCATAACTCCTAAACCGTAAGTCGTAGACTCAAGTGTCTTATATCCTTGGAAAGCTGGACGCCTGAAGGACAAAACGTATATCTCGGATTTTTAATTTTTATGCAAATTTGTCCGCCATTTTGAATTTTCTTTAAAACCTACTTTTGCAAACTAGTCCCTGGTTTTTTGCCCGATCGGAACCAAACCAGTGCAGAAATGTTCTCTGGAGTCTGAAGATCAATAATTATCGAAAAAATTTTGAAATTTGGATTCGAGGTCGCTAGGGGGCGCAAAATAAACGTTGTGGGAGGAGCCTATTTTACTAAAATGGCTATAACTCGAGAAGTAAATGAGATATCTTCACCAAACTCGGTACACATGTGTTCGAGTTCAATTTGAGGTCATATTAAAAAAATCGCGACGATTGAACACTAGGTGGCGGTATAACATGAAAAAAACATATAACCACCTGACCGTTAGTCCGATTGACTTGAAAATTGGTATGCAGTGTCTTGGAGCAAGGACCCATGTATATGTAAGAGGACATTGGCGTATCTCAAAAAACATGGCCGCCATCGGCCAATGAAGTTTGAGCACCCATGAAACAAGGTTAACGAAGGCCGATCGAAACGAAACTCGATGGGCATGTTCAACTCATGGCCCTAGAGGTCTGTAAGAATTTTGAAAGAAATCGGCCACTAGTTGGCGCTAACGAGTTTTATGGCTCTGTAATCACGTGGCGTTGGACAAATCCCCACAATATATATATCGTTTGATAGATCTCCTCTTGCTGAACAACTTTGTCTATAGAACCATTGCTGTCAATCAAATCGTTCATTAAATATTCATGAATATGTTAAAAACCTACTTTTGCGAACTAGTCCCTGGTTTTTTGAATGATCGGAACCAGACCAGTCTTGGACAATTCTCTGGACTCTCTAGATCAATAATTATCAAAAAAAAGTTGAACTTTTGCATTTGGTTGGCCAGAACCGTCTCATTTAAATAATGGGCGTGGCTAAATTAATTAAAAAGCCTATAAATCATAAACAAAAACTCTGAACTTCACGAAAATTGGTGAGCATATGTGCGATAACATCATTAACAGGCATGCAAAGTTTTGTGGAGATTGGACAATAGGTGGCGCTATAACTGTCAAAAATCTTAAAAACCATGTATTCTCTATGGTAAATTTTCAGTACTGACTGTAAATGGTCTTACTAAAATAAATTAATGTCTTTTGATGATTGTTGTCCTTAAAGACCTTAACTGCTTGAACCCCGATAAATGCTGCTTGTTAGGGGTTCAAGCCCGAAGTGCTGAAACCCTATTGTTTTTGTAAGGATTTTTATTTTATTAGGGGTTCAAGCACGAAGTGCTGAAACCCTATTGTTTTTGTAAGGATTTTTATTATTATTAGGGGTTCAAGCACGAAGTGCTGAAACCCTATTGTTTTTGTAAGGATTTTTATTATTATTATTATTATTATTATTATTATTTTTCTCCCCTAAAACTGATCGTGCAGACCAAACCGTAAGTGCTAGAGCTCTGAAACTTTGTCAGATGGTAGTACAAAAATCGAGGAGAGGTTATCAAATTATGAGCCCGATTGGCCCATAGGTGGCGCTATAATAATCAATTGCGCGAAACTGCTCATAACTCCTAAACCGTAAGTCGTAGACTCAAGTGTCTTATATCCTTGGAAAGCTGGACGCCTGAAGGACAAAACGTATATCTCGGATTTTTAATTTTTATGCAAATTTGTCCGCCATTTTGAATTTTCTTTAAAACCTACTTTTGCAAACTAGTCCCTGGTTTTTTGCCCGATCGGAACCAAACCAGTGCAGAAATGTTCTCTGGAGTCTGAAGATCAATAATTATCGAAAAAATTTTGAAATTTGGATTCGAGGTCGCTAGGGGGCGCAAAATAAACGTTGTGGGAGGAGCCTATTTTACTAAAATGGCTATAACTCGAGAAGTAAATGAGATATCTTCACCAAACTCGGTACACATGTGTTCGAGTTCAATTTGAGGTCATATTAAAAAAATCGCGACGATTGAACACTAGGTGGCGGTATAACATGAAAAAAACATATAACCACCTGACCGTTAGTCCGATTGACTTGAAAATTGGTATGCAGTGTCTTGGAGCAAGGACCCATGTATATGTAAGAGGACATTGGCGTATCTCAAAAAACATGGCCGCCATCGGCCAATGAAGTTTGAGCACCCATGAAACAAGGTTAACGAAGGCCGATCGAAACGAAACTCGATGGGCATGTTCAACTCATGGCCCTAGAGGTCTGTAAGAATTTTGAAAGAAATCGGCCACTAGTTGGCGCTAACGAGTTTTATGGCTCTGTAATCACGTGGCGTTGGACAAATCCCCACAATATATATATCGTTTGATAGATCTCCTCTTGCTGAACAACTTTGTCTATAGAACCATTGCTGTCAATCAAATCGTTCATTAAATATTCATGAATATGTTAAAAACCTACTTTTGCGAACTAGTCCCTGGTTTTTTGAATGATCGGAACCAGACCAGTCTTGGACAATTCTCTGGACTCTCTAGATCAATAATTATCAAAAAAAAGTTGAACTTTTGCATTTGGTTGGCCAGAACCGTCTCATTTAAATAATGGGCGTGGCTAAATTAATTAAAAAGCCTATAAATCATAAACAAAAACTCTGAACTTCACGAAAATTGGTGAGCATATGTGCGATAACATCATTAACAGGCATGCAAAGTTTTGTGGAGATTGGACAATAGGTGGCGCTATAACTGTCAAAAATCTTAAAAACCATGTATTCTCTATGGTAAATTTTCAGTACTGACTGTAAATGGTCTTACTAAAATAAATTAATGTCTTTTGATGATTGTTGTCCTTAAAGACCTTAACTGCTTGAACCCCGATAAATGCTGCTTGCAGCTTTAATTATTATTATTATTCTCCCCTAAAACGCATCGTGCAGACCAAACCGTAAGTGCTGGAGCTCTGAAACTTTGTCAGATGGTAGTACAAAAATCGAGGAGAGGTTATCAAATTATGAGCCCGATTGGCCCATAGGTGGCGCTATAATAACCAATTGCGCGAAACGGCTCATAACTCCTAGACCGTAAGTCGTACACTCAAGTGTCTTATATCATTGGAAAGCTGGTCACCTGACGAAAAAAACGTATATCTCCGATTTCATTTCCGCCATGATAGATTTTCCGCCATTTTGAATTTTGTCGAAAAACTACTTTTGCGAACTAGTCCCTGGTTTTTTGCCCGATTCGGAACCAAACCAGTGCAGAAATGTTCTCTGGAGTCTGAAGATCAATAATTATCAAAAAAATGTGGAAATTTCTATTTCCGGTCGTTAGGGGGCGCAAAATAAACGTTGTGGGAGGAGCCTATTTTACTAAAATGGCTATAACTCGAGAAGTAAATGAGCTATCTTCACCAAACTCGGTACACATGTGTATGAGTTCAATTTGAGGTCACATTAAAAAATTCGCGACGATTGAACCCTAGGTGGCGCTATAAAACGAAAAAAACATATAAAGGGCTCTGACCAGCTGACCGTTAGTCCAATTGACTTGAAAATTGGTATGCAGTGTCTTGGACCAAGGCCCCATGTATGTGTATGAGGACATTGGCGTATCTCAAAAAACATGGCCGCCATCGGCCAATGAAGTTTGAGCACCTATGAGACAAGGTTAACGGAGGCCGATCGAAACGAAACTCGATGGGCATGTTCGACTCATGGCCCTAGAGGTCTGTAAGAATTTTGAAAGAAATCGGCCACTAGTTGGCGCTAACGAGTTTTATGGCTCTGTAATCACGTGGTGTTGCGCACATCCCCACAAAATGCATATCATTTGATAGATCTCCTCATGATGAACAACTTTGCCTCATAGAACCATTGCTGTCAATCAAATCGTTCGTTAAATATTCACGAATATGTTAAAAACCTACTTTTGCGAACTAGTCCCTGGTTTTTTGCCCGATTCGGAACCAGACCAGTCTAGGACAATTCTCTGGACTCTCTAGATCAATAATTATCAAAAAAAAGTTGAACTTTGTCATTTGTTTGGCTATAACAGGGTCATTTACAAAAGGGGTGTGACGAAATGCACCCAAAAGCTTATAAATCCTAAAGGAAAACTCAGAACTTCACAAAAATTGATGGGCATATATGTCATAACATCATTACCAAGCATGCAAAGTTTCATGGAGATCGGACAATAGGTGGCGCTATAACTGTTAAAAATGTTAAAAACAATGTATTCCCTATGGTAAATTGCCATTGCTGACTGTGAATGGTGTGTTCCATCTAAGATCATCTAATTTTCATATCTTAACGTTCAAAACCAGTGCAGTACAATTATCTGGACTCTCTAGAGCAATAATTATTAGAAAAGTTTGAACTTCTACATTTTGATGGCTATAATAGGGTCACTTCAATTTTTGGCCTTGACAGAGTGTCTCCAAAAGCCTATATCTCTTCAACGAATGCTAAGATCTTGTTAAAAACAAGTGAGAACATGTGGCACATTAGTATAAATAATCATGAACATTTTCAGACAGATTGGACAAAATATGCCTATATAACAGTTAAAAAGGTCAAAATTATATGAACATGATGGTCTATTAAGCCAATAAGTGGAGTTTTACTGCCCCCTGCTGTTCAAAATAGTCATTTGTCATGTACAATTCATATTATGACTATCAATTCACTAATTTAACATTTACAATCACATTTAGTCAAAAAGTACTATGACAACTGTCACATTGGATTCACATCTGTAATCTACAAACACTCATTCTATCCCAAAGGTGTGTGTGTACATCTCTGATCATATCATAATGTTAAAACCAGTGCAGTACAATTTTCTGGACTCTCTAGATCAGTAATTGTAAGAAAAGTTGAACTACTTCATGTGGATGGCTATAATAGGATGGCTTAAACATGTACTGTGTTAAAGCCATCTTCACAAAAATTGATGAGCATATGTGTCATAACATCATTAACAAGCATGCAAAGTTTCATGGAGATCGGACTATAGCTGGCGCTATAACTGTGAATAATGTTAAAAACAATGTATTCCCTATGGGAAATTGCCAGTATTGACTGTAAATGGTGTGTTCCATCTAAGATCGTCTAATTTTCATATCTTAACGTTCAAAACCAGTTCAGTACAATTATCTGGACTCTCTAGATCAATAATTATAAGAAAAAGTTGAACTACTTCATGTGGATGGCTATAATAGGATGGCTTCAACATGTACTGTGTTGAAGCCATCTCTTACTACACTTTCAGTGTCCCTGAAAGCGTTGATCTCTTCAATAAACAAGTCAGAACATGTGATATTAAATAATCATGAACATTTTCAGAAAGATCGGACAAAATATGCCTATATAACAGTTAAAAACGTGAAAATTATAGCAATTTGATGGTCTATTAAGCCAATAAGTGGTGTTTTACTGCCCTCTGCTGTTCAAAAAAGTCCCTGAAGTTGAAATTCTGTAATCTACACAGTCATTGTACTATGTAATACCACTGTTGTCACTGGTTTTAACATAGTTTTATATCATTAGATTACAAAGCAATATCCCAAACGTGTGTGTGTGTGTGTGCATGTAATCATGCATTGTATGGAGTTAACATGAAAAAACTGGTTTGCTTAATATTACTGAAATAAAGAAATAAAGTGATCCAATAAGTGGTCTTCTACTGTCCTCTGCTGGTCATTTTCTTATCAATAGTCTTTTGACATAGACACTAAAATCTAAATCCACTAAATCCTTTAAATAACACTATTATAATATGATCATATTTTGTCAGAGTTTATCACTTCAGTTTGTTCTGACTCTTCACCTAATTGCTATTAATGGTGAATAGCTTTACTATATTACTAATCACATTGAAATCCACGTTGAAACGAAAGTGAAACCTTTAGCCACACCCTTGAAAAGAAATTCACTTATAACTCAAAAACGAAAAGTCGCTGAGCGCTCAAATTTTTATGGTAAGGTCCTCTCCGGGCTCTTGATCGAAATCTAGCGTCGGGGGGCTCGGGAGCCACCCCCCGCGGATCGCGAATCCGTGAGACCCCCGACTTTGAACGCCTGTAACTCCCGACCTAGACCACCTAGGTCCTTGTGGCATAGCTTGTTGGAAAGGGCCCGTCTTCATCTAGCTTCGATTTGAGTATGTTGTTATTTAACCCAGGCATTCCCAAGATATAAGCCGACAAAGATAAGCATTTCAACTGACATCTCCGGGCTAAATTACTCTGCACCAGGATGGGTGTTCAAGAGGGCTCATTGAACACTATCTAAGGTCTGAGTTTCAGATTTTTTCAGTTTCTCATTCCCGAGATATAAGTTAAAAAACGAATTTCCTGTCATTTTAACAGTTAAATGTAGAACCAATTTTGTCCACTAGAGAGAGCAACAGCATTACTTTTTTAATCTTTTTAAACAATTTTTAGCATTGGCTAAAAAACAAATGCTCAAAGCTATTTATTATGAAATAATATTTATGATAAATAATATATTATTAACCCTTTATGACCTGCCATCGAACAATTCCACTAGAGTGTATCTTAATATTTTTACATGCTGTGCTGTCATTCTTTTGAGCATTTTCAAATGCCATACATCAAAACAATCCTTACTGTCCCAATTTGAATGCTATGTTTGTAAATAATCAATAGAAAGTAGATAAATATCTCAAAAGTGCAATAAACAAAAAATAAATAAAAAATGTAAAAAAAAAACATTTTTATTCAATACAAAAACAAGATAAATGTCAACCATAAAAACTATACAGAATTGATTTGAACTGTTTACATAAATTTGTTTTTAAGATAAACTCATTTTTTACACTCATTCAAAAAAGGAGATAAAAATGCCATGTAAAATATTCAATTACATTTGTGGTCAAACAGATAACATTTTGCTTTTGTATATTGATTGAACATTGAATTGGTTAGAATATAAAATAAATAGACCCTGTCAGAACAATTAATAATAAAATAAATATAAAATAAATAAATTTGTGTTTGTGTGTGTGAATGTGCTTGTATTTGCGAGTGTATAAACGAGAAAAAAAATTGATAGAATGAAGCAATGGTAAAAAGATAATAACGATTAGAAGGAACAGCAGATAGGAGTCAAATGGGACTACAACGCATGGTCAAATGACGCAGCATTTGATGTCATAACATGTGACACACGCTGGGGTCACAGTGCACAGAACATGATAAGTCCATGGATCCGTCAATGAGCCATCGGAAGACGTAACTATAAATCGCAGATCTACAGAACATGTGTGCAAAGACATGCAATGCATTTTTGTGTTTTTTTTATTTTATTTTGCAAACGCATATTATGCAATTTGTACAGACTCATTAGAAGTAATGAGTAACTCCAGAAGTAAATGAGTGTCACGGTTCTCTGAAGGAGGACTCAAATGCAGAAAGTGAATTAACAGATTTATTGACAAACAGCTGACAGATGGACAGGATGTGGTGGGAGAGGTGAACAGTCCAGACAATGGGCAAGGATGACACAAAGACAGGAGTTGAAGCTAGCCGAGCTGCCGTTGATGGTTGCACAAGATGTCTGTAGGCTGGAGAGTAGCTATGGCAGAGTAGTAGGAGCCCTGAGGCTACCACCAGTAGCCAGACAGGAAACTGCAAGTGCTACAGCAAGGCATACAGGGATCTCAGGCCCAGCACCAGGCTTCCTCCAAAGCTGAGAGTGTTTGCTGCCAGGGGAGCTCTGCTAGCAGGACTGGAGACACAGAAGATTAGACAAACAGGACTGATGGCAGAACTAAAGCACAAAATACTTCTACAAATAAATCACAGAAAACTCTAGAAACAAGAAACACTATGTTGCAAAGTAGTACAACGTTTAACGAACTGGCAAACACAAGAGGGAAAGAGCACACATATAAAGGGAGCTTAGAACAAGAGGAACAGGTGTACACACTCAGGTAAACGAGGACTCAACTAGACAAGAGGGCGTGGTACAGGGAAACAAGGAGGCAGGAACAAAGAAGCACATGGCAAACACAAACAAAACCACAAGTTCAAGCACAACACACACATAGAGACATGAAACAGAGACAAAGACAAGGCTGCCAGGGCAGAACCCTGACAGTACCCCCTCTCTAATGGACGCCTCCAGGCGTCCAAAACAGGCATAGAAGTCCACGGAGGCAACAGCTGGAGGGGTGGGTAGGGTGTAAACATGGAAGTCCCAACTGGACCAGGGAACACAGAGGGAGGGATGGGACGGGTGGGAACAGAACTAGGAATAAAGTTCAAGGCTGACAACGGAGGTGTCGGCTTAGGGAAACCATAACCAGGAAAAGCAGAGGGTGGGATGGAAGGAAATGGAACTTGATTGGAGGTACTCTTAGACACAGGAACTGGCCTAACTGGTCTGGACTTCCAACTGGGCTTGACAGACTTGGGTGCAAAGACAGGACTGGCAAGATTGGTGAAGGTCTTGGAATCATTTACAGGGACTGACTCGAAAGCGCCCTCCTGGGCTGCACTACCGTGCACGGAGACCGACTCGGGAGCGCCCTCCTGGGCTGCACTGGTGTGCACGGAGACGGACTCGGGAGCGCCCTCCTGCGCTGCACTGGCGAGCACGGAGACTGACTCGGGAGCGCCCTCCTGGGAAGCACTGGCGAGCACGGGGACTGACTCGGGAGCGCCCTCCTGGGCTGCACTGGCGTGCACGGGGACTGACTCGGGAGCGCCCTCCTGGGCAGCACTGGCGAGCACGGGGACTGACTCGGGAGCGCCCTCCTGGGCTGCACTGGTGTGCACGGGGACTGACTCGGGAGCGCCCTCCTGGGCAGCACTGGCGGGCACGGGGACTGACTCGGGAGCGCCCTCCTGGGCTGCACTGGCGTGCACGGGGACTGACTCGGGAGCGCCCTCCTGGGCAGCACTGGCTGGAGCAGCGGACTCAGGAGCTGCTTCCTCTGAAGCTAGCTCAGAAACAACTCTCTCTGAAGTTGGCTCAGGAACTGTTCTCTCAGCAGTGCGTACTGGGACCGCCCTCTCTGAAGCGGAGGGCTCGGGGACCGCCCTCTCTGAAGCGGAGGGCTCGGGGACCGCCCTCTCTGAAGCGGAGGGCTCGGGGACCGCCCTCACAGCAGCGGGCTCGCATTCTGTGGACATGACAGGCTTGGCAGTAATTTCTAGGATCTTGACAAGACTTGTTAAACATTCAGAGAAGGCATCTGCAGCAATGACAACAGGCATCTTGGGACTGGACTCTGTTGACATAACAGGACTGGCAGAGACTGTCTCAGAGGGAATGATATTACTAGTCAATGGTTTAGAAGAAATTGAATTCACTGGACTTGACACCTCAGGAACAACTGGACCTGGATCTTGAGAATGGAGAATCGTAGATTGTTCTGCACAGGTCTTTTTCTTCTTCCTCTTTCGGCGGGCTGATACGGTGTGCTGGACTGCTTCTGTAGTATCTACAGCTAACTCTGCCAACCCAGGCAGAAAAGCAGTGACCATCGAATCAGCACTGGCTGAAACAGATCTGGCAGACTCTGAAGTAACAGGGAAACTCTGGGTTGTTACAGGGAAAACAGAGGTTAAATTGGCAGACTCAGAGATAGCTGGAACCGATGTAGTAGTCTGAGGGAAGACAACGGTTGATTTGACTGTGTCTTGAATAACAGATATTGAAGTGACTGGGACTGACCTGGATCCCTGGGAGCAGATGGCGGTTGGTTTGACTGACTCTGTGGTAGCTGAGGTGGGCTGGACTGCCCTCTTCCGTTTAGATCTTAGTCTCTTGGTAGAAGCTAGAGGATGGTCAAAAACTTTACGTGACAGGCGAGAAAGGGAAGGGTGATTGTTGAAAGATGATACTGGTTGACTTGGTCCTCCCCACTTACTGCGATGACCAAGGTACCTGGAGAAACCCCAGAAATCCAGAATCCTGAGAGAATTCATTTCCCATGCAGGCAGGGGGTCATCCAAACAGGAGTTAAAAATGTCCTTGAGAGCAGCGTCATTATAATCTAGCCCCACAGACATGGTCCAAAAGAATTGGGCAAAACCCCCCACCTCAAAGCCATCCTGGCGAAGAGCAGTAAGACCACGATGACGAGCCATTCTCTCCTGAATGTTAGCAGGTGGGAGGATCTTGATGCTCATTCTGCTGAGTCCTGTGTTTGGCCAGTTCGTTCTGTCACGGTTCTCTGAAGGAGGACTCAAATGCAGAAAGTGAATTAACAGATTTATTGACAAACAGCTGACAGATGGAAGGATGTGGTGGGAGAGGTGAACAGTCCAGACAATGGGCAAGGATGACACAAAGACAGGAGTTGAAGCTAGCCGAGCTGCCGTTGATGGTTGCACAAGATGTCTGTAGGCTGGAGAGTAGCTATGGCAGAGTAGTAGGAGCCCTGAGGCTACCACCAGTAGCCAGACAGGAAACTGCAAGTGCTACAGCAAGGCATACAGGGATCTCAGGCCCAGCACCAGGCTTCCTCCAAAGCTGAGAGTGTTTGCTGCCAGGGGAGCTCTGCTAGCAGGACTGGAGACACAGAAGATTAGACAAACAGGACTGATGGCAGAACTAAAGCACAAAATACTTCTACAAATAAATCACAGAAAACTCTAGAAACAAGAAACACTATGTTGCAAAGTAGTACAACGTTTAACGAACTGGCAAACACAAGAGGGAAAGAGCACACATATAAAGGGAGCTTAGAACAAGAGGAACAGGTGTACACACTCAGGTAAACGAGGACTCAACTAGACAAGAGGGCGTGGTACAGGGAAACAAGGAGGCAGGAACAAAGAAGCACATGGCAAACACAAACAAAACCACAAGTTCAAGCACAACACACACATAGAGACATGAAACAGAGACAAAGACAAGGCTGCCAGGGCAGAACCCTGACAATGAGATATCTGCACCAAGCTCGATACACATATGTATGGGTTCAATCTGAGGTCACAGTAAAAAACAGTGACAATCAAACACTAATTGGCACTATAACATAAAAAAACACATAAAAAGAGCTATGACCACCTGACCGTTAGTCCGATTGACTTGAAAAATTGTTATGTTGAATATGTTGAAAACCTACTTTTGCGAACTAGTCCCTGGTTTTTCGTCTGATTGGAACCAAACCAGTCTAGGCCTATTCTCTGGACTCTCCAGAGTGGAATGTTTTGCATTTGATTGGCTGTAACAGGGTCATGTACAAAAGGGGCGGGACAAAATGCACCCAAAAGCCTATAAATCCTAAAGGAAAACTCATAACTTTACAAAAAGTGATGAGCATATGTCTGATAACATGCCAAAGAAGCATGCACAGTTTCATGGAGATTGGACCATAGATGGTGCTATAACTGTTAAAAAGCTTTAAAACCATGCATTTCCAATGGTAAATTGCCGGTATTGGCTGTAAATGGTGTTTTCCATGTATTATATCAGTGGATAAATGTATGTTGAATAAAATTGAATGCTTTTGATGCTTTTGTGCTTAAAGGCCTTAACCTCGCTTGAACCCCGCTAAATGCTGCTTGCAGCTTTAATTATTATTATTATTATTATTTTTCTCCCCTAAAACTGATCGTGCAGACCAAACCGTAAGTGCTAGAGCTCTGAAACTTTGTCAGATGGTAGTACAAAAATCGAGGAGAGGTTATCAAATTATGAGCCCGATTGGCCCATAGGTGGCGCTATAATAATCAATTGCGCGAAACTGCTCATAAATCCTAAACCGTAAGTCGTAGACTCAAGTGTCTTATATCCTTGGAAAGCTGGACGCCTGAAGGACAAAACGTATATCTCGGATTTTTAATTTTTATGCAAATTTGTCCGCCATTTTGAATTTTCTTTAAAACCTACTTTTGCAAACTAGTCCCTGGTTTTTTGCCCAATTCGGAACCAAACCAGTGCAGAAATGTTCTCTGGAGTCTGAAGATCAATAATTATCGAAAAAATTTTGAAATTTGGATTCGAGGTCGCTAGGGGGCGCAAAATAAACGTTGTGGGAGGAGCCTATTTTACTAAAATGGCTATAACTCGAGAAGTAAATGAGATATCTTCACCAAACTCGGTACACATGTGTTCGAGTTCAATTTGAGGTCATATTAAAAAAATCGCGACGATTGAACACTAGGTGGCGGTATAACATGAAAAAAACATATAACCACCTGACCGTTAGTCCGATTGACTTGAAAATTGGTATGCAGTGTCTTGGAGCAAGGACCCATGTATATGTAAGAGGACATTGGCGTATCTCAAAAAACATGGCCGCCATCGGCCAATGAAGTTTGAGCACCCATGAAACAAGGTTAACGAAGGCCGATCGAAACGAAACTCGATGGGCATGTTCAACTCATGGCCCTAGAGGTCTGTAAGAATTTTGAAAGAAATCGGCCACTAGTTGGCGCTAACGAGTTTTATGGCTCTGTAATCACGTGGCGTTGGACAAATCCCCACAATATATATATCGTTTGATAGATCTCCTCTTGCTGAACAACTTTGTCTATAGAACCATTGCTGTCAATCAAATCGTTCATTAAATATTCATGAATATGTTAAAAACCTACTTTTGCGAACTAGTCCCTGGTTTTTTGAATGATCGGAACCAGACCAGTCTTGGACAATTCTCTGGACTCTCTAGATCAATAATTATCAAAAAAAAGTTGAACTTTTGCATTTGGTTGGCCAGAACCGTCTCATTTAAATAATGGGCGTGGCTAAATTAATTAAAAAGCCTATAAATCATAAACAAAAACTCTGAACTTCACGAAAATTGGTGAGCATATGTGCGATAACATCATTAACAGGCATGCAAAGTTTTGTGGAGATTGGACAATAGGTGGCGCTATAACTGTCAAAAATCTTAAAAACCATGTATTCTCTATGGTAAATTTTCAGTACTGACTGTAAATGGTCTTACTAAAATAAATTAATGTCTTTTGATGATTGTTGTCCTTAAAGACCTTAACTGCTTGAACCCCGATAAATGCTGCTTGCAGCTTTAATTAGGGGTTCAAGCACGAAGTGCTGAAACCCTATTGTTTTTGTAAGGATTTTTATTATTATTATTATTATTATTATTATTTTTCTCCCCTAAAACTGATCGTGCAGACCAAACCGTAAGTGCTAGAGCTCTGAAACTTTGTCAGATGGTAGTACAAAAATCGAGGAGAGGTTATCAAATTATGAGCCCGATTGGCCCATAGGTGGCGCTATAATAATCAATTGCGCGAAACTGCTCATAACTCCTAAACCGTAAGTCGTAGACTCAAGTGTCTTATATCCTTGGAAAGCTGGACGCCTGAAGGACAAAACGTATATCTCGGATTTTTAATTTTTATGCAAATTTGTCCGCCATTTTGAATTTTCTTTAAAACCTACTTTTGCAAACTAGTCCCTGGTTTTTTGCCCGATTGGAACCAAACCAGTGCAGAAATGTTCTCTGGAGTCTGAAGATCAATAATTATCGAAAAAATTTTGAAATTTGGATTCGAGGTCGCTAGGGGGCGCAAAATAAACGTTGTGGGAGGAGCCTATTTTACTAAAATGGCTATAACTCGAGAAGTAAATGAGATATCTTCACCAAACTCGGTACACATGTGTTCGAGTTCAATTTGAGGTCATATTAAAAAAATCGCGACGATTGAACACTAGGTGGCGCTATAACATGAAAAAAACATATAACCACCTGACCGTTAGTCCGATTGACTTGAAAATTGGTATGCAGTGTCTTGGAGCAAGGACCCATGTATATGTAAGAGGACATTGGCGTATCTCAAAAAACATGGCCGCCATCGGCCAATGAAGTTTGAGCACCCATGAAACAAGGTTAACGAAGGCCGATCGAAACGAAACTCGATGGGCATGTTCAACTCATGGCCCTAGAGGTCTGTAAGAATTTTGAAAGAAATCGGCCACTAGTTGGCGCTAACGAGTTTTATGGCTCTGTAATCACGTGGCGTTGGACACATCCCCACAATATATATATCGTTTGATAGATCTCCTCTTGCTGAACAACTTTGTCTATAGAACCATTGCTGTCAATCAAATCGTTCATTAAATATTCATGAATATGTTAAAAACCTACTTTTGCGAACTAGTCCCTGGTTTTTTGAATGATCGGAACCAGACCAGTCTTGGACAATTCTCTGGACTCTCCAGATCAATAATTATCAAAAAAAAGTTGAACTTTTGCATTTGGTTGGCCAGAACCGTCTCATTTAAATAATGGGCGTGGCTAAATTAATTAAAAAGCCTATAAATCATAAACAAAAACTCTGAACTTCACGAAAATTGGTGAGCATATGTGCGATAACATCATTAACAGGCATGCAAAGTTTTGTGGAGATCGGACAATAGGTGGCGCTATAACTGTCAAAAATCTTAAAAACCATGTATTCTCTATGGTAAATTTTCAGTACTGACTGTAAATGGTCTTACTAAAATAAATTAATGTCTTTTGATGATTGTTGTCCTTAAAGACCTTAACTGCTTGAACCCCGATAAATGCTGCTTGCAGCTTTAATTATTATTATTATTATTATTTTTCTCCCCTAAAACTGATCGTGCAGACCAAACCGTAAGTGCTAGAGCTCTGAAACTTTGTCAGATGGTAGTACAAAAATCGAGGAGAGGTTATCAAATTATGAGCCCGATTGGCCCATAGGTGGCGCTATAATAATCAATTGCGCGAAACTGCTCATAACTCCTAAACCGTAAGTCGTAGACTCAAGTGTCTTATATCCTTGGAAAGCTGGACGCCTGAAGGACAAAACGTATATCTCGGATTTTTAATTTTTATGCAAATTTGTCCGCCATTTTGAATTTTCTTTAAAACCTACTTTTGCAAACTAGTCCCTGGTTTTTTGCCCAATCGGAACCAAACCAGTGCAGAAATGTTCTCTGGAGTCTGAAGATCAATAATTATCGAAAAAATTTTGAAATTTGGATTCGAGGTCGCTAGGGGGCGCAAAATAAACGTTGTGGGAGGAGCCTATTTTACTAAAATGGCTATAACTCGAGAAGTAAATGAGATATCTTCACCAAACTCGGTACACATGTGTTCGAGTTCAATTTGAGGTCATATTAAAAAAATCGCGACGATTGAACACTAGGTGGCGGTATAACATGAAAAAAACATATAACCACCTGACCGTTAGTCCGATTGACTTGAAAATTGGTATGCAGTGTCTTGGAGCAAGGACCCATGTATATGTAAGAGGACATTGGCGTATCTCAAAAAACATGGCCGCCATCGGCCAATGAAGTTTGAGCACCCATGAAACAAGGTTAACGAAGGCCGATCGAAACGAAACTCGATGGGCATGTTCAACTCATGGCCCTAGAGGTCTGTAAGAATTTTGAAAGAAATCGGCCACTAGTTGGCGCTAACGAGTTTTATGGCTCTGTAATCACGTGGCGTTGGACAAATCCCCACAATATATATATCGTTTGATAGATCTCCTCTTGCTGAACAACTTTGTCTATAGAACCATTGCTGTCAATCAAATCGTTCATTAAATATTCATGAATATGTTAAAAACCTACTTTTGCGAACTAGTCCCTGGTTTTTTGAATGATCGGAACCAGACCAGTCTTGGACAATTCTCTGGACTCTCTAGATCAATAATTATCAAAAAAAAGTTGAACTTTTGCATTTGGTTGGCCAGAACCGTCTCATTTAAATAATGGGCGTGGCTAAATTAATTAAAAAGCCTATAAATCATAAACAAAAACTCTGAACTTCACGAAAATTGGTGAGCATATGTGCGATAACATCATTAACAGGCATGCAAAGTTTTGTGGAGATTGGACAATAGGTGGCGCTATAACTGTCAAAAATCTTAAAAACCATGTATTCTCTATGGTAAATTTTCAGTACTGACTGTAAATGGTCTTACTAAAATAAATTAATGTCTTTTGATGATTGTTGTCCTTAAAGACCTTAACTGCTTGAACCCCGATAAATGCTGCTTGCAGCTTTAATTATTATTATTATTATTTTTCTCCCCTAAAACTGATCGTGCAGACCAAACCGTAAGTGCTAGAGCTCTGAAACTTTGTCAGATGGTAGTACAAAAATCGAGGAGAGGTTATCAAATTATGAGCCCGATTGGCCCATAGGTGGCGCTATAATAATCAATTGCGCGAAACTGCTCATAACTCCTAAACCGTAAGTCGTAGACTCAAGTGTCTTATATCCTTGGAAAGCTGGACGCCTGAAGGACAAAACGTATATCTCGGATTTTTAATTTTTATGCAAATTTGTCCGCCATTTTGAATTTTCTTTAAAACCTACTTTTGCAAACTAGTCCCTGGTTTTTTGCCCGATCGGAACCAAACCAGTGCAGAAATGTTCTCTGGAGTCTGAAGATCAATAATTATCGAAAAAATTTTGAAATTTGGATTCGAGGTCGCTAGGGGGCGCAAAATAAACGTTGTGGGAGGAGCCTATTTTACTAAAATGGCTATAACTCGAGAAGTAAATGAGATATCTTCACCAAACTCGGTACACATGTGTTCGAGTTCAATTTGAGGTCATATTAAAAAAATCGCGACGATTGAACACTAGGTGGCGGTATAACATGAAAAAAACATATAACCACCTGACCGTTAGTCCGATTGACTTGAAAATTGGTATGCAGTGTCTTGGAGCAAGGACCCATGTATATGTAAGAGGACATTGGCGTATCTCAAAAAACATGGCCGCCATCGGCCAATGAAGTTTGAGCACCCATGAAACAAGGTTAACGAAGGCCGATCGAAACGAAACTCGATGGGCATGTTCAACTCATGGCCCTAGAGGTCTGTAAGAATTTTGAAAGAAATCGGCCACTAGTTGGCGCTAACGAGTTTTATGGCTCTGTAATCACGTGGCGTTGGACAAATCCCCACAATATATATATCGTTTGATAGATCTCCTCTTGCTGAACAACTTTGTCTATAGAACCATTGCTGTCAATCAAATCGTTCATTAAATATTCATGAATATGTTAAAAACCTACTTTTGCGAACTAGTCCCTGGTTTTTTGAATGATCGGAACCAGACCAGTCTTGGACAATTCTCTGGACTCTCTAGATCAATAATTATCAAAAAAAGTTGAACTTTTGCATTTGGTTGGCCAGAACCGTCTCATTTAAATAATGGGCGTGGCTAAATTAATTAAAAAGCCTATAAATCATAAACAAAAACTCTGAACTTCACGAAAATTGGTGAGCATATGTGCGATAACATCATTAACAGGCATGCAAAGTTTTGTGGAGATTGGACAATAGGTGGCGCTATAACTGTCAAAAATCTTAAAAACCATGTATTCTCTATGGTAAATTTTCAGTACTGACTGTAAATGGTCTTACTAAAATAAATTAATGTCTTTTGATGATTGTTGTCCTTAAAGACCTTAACTGCTTGAACCCCTCGATAAATGCTGCTTGCAGCTTTAATTATTATTATTATTCTCCCCTAAAACGCATCGTGCAGACCAAACCGTAAGTGCTGGAGCTCTGAAACTTTGTCAGATGGTAGTACAAAAATCGAGGAGAGGTTATCAAATTATGAGCCCGATTGGCCCATAGGTGGCGCTATAATAACCAATTGCGCGAAACGGCTCATAACTCCTAGACCGTAAGTCGTACACTCAAGTGTCTTATATCATTGGAAAGCTGGTCACCTGACGAAAAAAACGTATATCTCCGATTTCATTTCCGCCATGATAGATTTTCCGCCATTTTGAATTTTGTCGAAAAACTACTTTTGCGAACTAGTCCCTGGTTTTTTGCCCGATCGGAACCAAACCAGTGCAGAAATGTTCTCTGGAGTCTGAAGATCAATAATTATCAAAAAAATGTGGAAATTTCTATTTCCGGTCGTTAGGGGGCGCAAAATAAACGTTGTGGGAGGAGCCTATTTTACTAAAATGGCTATAACTCGAGAAGTAAATGAGCTATCTTCACCAAACTCGGTACACATGTGTATGAGTTCAATTTGAGGTCACATTAAAAAATTCGCGACGATTGAACCCTAGGTGGCGCTATAAAACGAAAAAAACATATAAAGGGCTCTGACCAGCTGACCAGTTAGTCCAATTGACTTGAAAATTGGTATGCAGTGTCTTGGACCAAGGCCCCATGTATGTGTATGAGGACATTGGCGTATCTCAAAAAACATGGCCGCCATCGACCAATGAAGTTTGAGCACCTATGAGACAAGGTTAACGGAGGCCGATCGAAACGAAACTCGATGGGCATGTTCGACTCATGGCCCTAGAGGTCTGTAAGAATTTTGAAAGAAATCGGCCACTAGTTGGCGCTAACGAGTTTTATGGCTCTGTAATCACGTGGTGTTGCGCACATCCCCACAAAATGGATATCATTTGATAGATCTCCTCGTGATGAACAACTTTGCCTCAAGAACCATTGCTGTCAATCAAATCGTTCGTTAAATATTCACGAATATGTTAAAAACATACTTTTGCGAACTAGTCCCTGGTTTTTTGCCCGATCAGAACCAGACCAGTTTAGGACAATTCTCTGGACTCTCTAGATCAATAATTATCAAAAAAAAGTTGAACTTTGTCATTTGTTTGGCTATAACAGGGTAATTTACAAAAGGGGTGTGACGAAATGCACCCAGAAGCTTATAAATCCTAAAGGAAAACTCAGAACTTCACAAAAATTGATGAGCATATGTGTCATACCATCATTAACAAGCATGCAAAGTTTCATGGAGATCGGACTATAGGTGGCGCTATAACTGTTAAAAATGTTAAAAACAATGTATTCACTATGGGAAATTGCCAGTATTGACTGTAAATGGTGTGTTCCATCTAAGATCGTCTAATTTTCATATCTTAACGTTCAAAACCAGTTCAGTACAATTATCTGGACTCTCTAGATCAATAATTATCAAAAAAAGTTGAACTTTGTCATTTGTTTTGCTATAACAGGGTCATTTACAAAAGGGCGTTACAAAAAGCTCCCAAAAGCCTATAAATCCTAAAGGAAAACTCAGAACTTCACAAAAATTGATGAGCATATGTGTCATAACATGTTGAAGAAGCATGCACAGTTTCATGGAGATCGGACCATAGGTGGCGCTATAACTGTTAAAAAGCTTTAAAACCATACATTTCCTATGGTAAATTGCCAGTAATGGCTGTAAATGGTGTTTTCCATATATTATGTCAGTGGATAAATGTATGCTAAATAAAACTGAATGCCTTTTGATGCTTTTGTGCTTAAAGGCCTTAACTGCTTGAACCCCGCTAAATGCTGCTTGCAGCTTTAATTTTTGTTGTTACTGTATTGTGCCTTTGAATGGGATTATGATATCATTATATTTAAGTGAAGATATCAGGCCGAGAATGCTCACAGGTCATCAAGACACTGAACATGTATGAATGTCTAGCTTGGAAGAGCTGCTTAGAACACATTGTAGTCCATCTGATGCTGTGGGACATCTGTTAATTACAATCCTGTTTTATGCTTACTTCAAGATCAGATATTTCTTTTTTTTAGTTATCCCAAATGAATTCTTTATCACTGTGCTGTATTTCCATAGTAACGTCAAAGACTGTTCAAATAATCTAAACCAGAATCTGGCCTTCCTGTATTCAGTTTACCATCTTGCATCAGTCAGTATTTCCCAGATATACCTCTTTTTTTAATGACTTGTTCCCCGTGAGCAAGTCAATTTAATTCCCTTGTGTCATAAGCCTGATCCTCATCTCATGTCTAAATCCTCTGTTGTTCTTATACAGATTGTACGATTTATTTGAATGTACCCTGTCCTCTTTGAGGTTTCAATCTTTAATTATTGTTTCTGTTGTTCAGAGACTTTTGTTTATCATGTTTAAAATATTTTAATCACTGTTCAACGCATTTGAATGCTCTCCTTTTCTGGAGTTTCTGGAGTTTCTTACAGAGTTTCAACATAGCAAAGAAACGGACAGACATTAAATAGAAATAACAGTGATTATTACAGAGTCATATTGTCATACAATAGATGCTTTAGTTCAGCGATTCTCTTTGATTTTTTTTTTACACAAAGACTTTAAATAATGTTTATAAATCAGTTTCACTGGTCATAACCTTTTCTGAAAGTAAGATGAAAATACTGCTACATTTATTAAAGATCTGTTCTAAGGGAAAATAAATAGAGATATAAACTATTACAAAACTGCTGTCTGTTTTTTTAAGGCTATACCTGCCTAATGCAAACTGCTTATGATAAAGCAAAACATGCAAATGCGTAATGTAATATCACACATATTTGGTTTGTAGAATCAACTTATAAAGGATTAAAAGTGCAGTGCAGTGATGTTCCTTATTCACAGTTCCTGAACTCGAGACCGTTCCATGAGAGCTAAAATAAATGACTTAGCAGCCACAGATATGAAAATTGCTTAATAAAAGATGATACAAATAATTAGAATAAACCATAATCTTGATTAAAAATCTGGCTCATGACATCAGAAAAGTTCAAAGGGTTAGATGTGATGAGGTATCACAAAAGAGCCCTGTATGCTCCAGTGGATGTGAAAGCACAGATTACGCACAGCATTATACACTCTTAGAAGAAAAGTTGGTAACACTTTACAATAAGGTTCATTAGTTAACATTAGTTAATGTATTTACTAACATGAACTAACCATGAGCAGTACATTTGTTACTGCATTTGTTCATCTTTGTTAATGTTAGTTCATAAAAATACAGCTGTTCATTATTTGTTCATGTTAGTTCATGGTGCATTAACTAATGTTAATAAGATTTTAATCAAGTATTAGTAAATGCTGAAAATAACATTAACAAAGATTAACAAATGCTGTATATGTGCTATTCATTATTAGTTCATATTAACTAATGTAGTTAACTAACGTTAACTAACGAACCTTATTGTAAAGTGTTACCGAAAAGTTTATATATAGAACCTTAAAAGGTTTTATCAGTGCTACGTATTTGGAACCCCTAAAAGGTTCTATACAGAACCCTTTTTAGTTGTAACCAGATAAAAGGTTCTACAGACCCTTTGCACTTATTTTGACACACAACGTTATGTCAAAATGAAAGTACACGGACGCACCGAGCTCTGTCTGCTCATCGCCTTATTTTATTATTAATTGTTCTGACAGGGTCTATTTAATTTATATTCTAACAAATTCAATGTTCAATCAATATTCAAAAGCAAAATGTTATCTGTTTGACCACAAATGTAATTGAATATTTTACATGGCATTTTACTACCTTTTTTTTGAATGAGTGTATCTTAAAACTAATTGATGTAAACAGTTCAAATCAATTCTGTATAGTTTTATGCACATTTTTCTCATTGACAAGTTTGAGGTTGACATTTATCATTTTTTTGTATTGAATAAAATATGTAGATTTTTTTAATTGTTTTGATTTTTGTTTATTGCACCTTTTAGATATTTATCTAGGTACTATTGATTTATTACAAACATAGCCTTCAAGTTGAGAAAGTAAGGATTATTTTGATGTATGGCATATGAAAATGCTCAAAAGAAAACAGCACAGCATGTAAAAATAGAAAGATATACTCTGGTGGAACTGTTCTATGGCAGGTCATAAAGGGTAAATAAACAATAATTTAATTAAAACTACAAAATGTTGCAGAATAATGTAATATATGAATGAATAATAGCCTATAAAGAACCTCTTTTAGAGTTGAGTAAAGAACCCTATGCTTCATATATAGAAACCCAATGAACCCTTTTTTCTAAGAGTGTACAGTATGATATAGTTATATAATGTTTAATAATAAAGCATTATGATAACATAAAACTATGTTTATTTATTTTTCACATAAATCAGCCCCCTCACAAAACTTAAGGGCTGTTTACACGACACCGTTTTCAACTAAAAACTTAAAACCTTTTATGCGTTTTGGCCAATCATTTACACGACAACAGATCATTTTGACAATGGTGTTCTCTGTACGCAGAAAACTCAAAGGAAAATCTTCTTTTTTAAAAGGGTAACTAAACCCCTGGTCAGAGCCTGACTCCACCCACTGGCAATATTCGAAAAATGCTGGAAAAGTGGGCAGAAAAAAGCAGAGGAGGGGCTGAAACAGGTGTCTCTGTAGGCAAGGGCCATGGTTAGCTGGTGCCTGCTTACATTACAGGGCACCACAACTGCAAAGTGTTTCGACAGCCAAAGAACCGGTCTCGGCCGGGAAAACTGGTTCCAAAGCGGCACCAACTCTTTGCTGGACTAGAACCGTTCTTTTACCACGTCATACTTACGTCGGGGGCTGGGGCGGGTTTAGATGTGTTCTAAACATCTTTTCTGACCATAATATAGGATCGCAAAGCCAGGAGAAACATTTGCAGAAACACTAATAGGGTCCGCCTTTGTAATTGTTATGCTTGAAGTTGGCGCAAGTGTTTCTATTTTTTTATTTTTTTTTATTGAAAACATTATAAGCACAGAAGAAAACAGTCACAATATAGAACAAATAAATGGAAAGAAAAAAAAGACACAAGACTGGGGTACATAACTTATCAGAAAAGATTACATATCAAACAAAAAGATTAAAAGACTTACATATTTCAATTGTACTTGCAAGCATTTCTAGCTGAGACGTATGGCAACGTACACAGTGACGTAACAACGTCATTCCCTGGGCGTTCTAGTCAAAGGAAAAACAAACAGGTTCTGAATGGTTTCGCAAGTTGAACCAACTCCGAAACCAACTTTGAACCAGCACCAGTTCCAAACCAGTTCTTTTTTGGTGGAAAAGGGGTATCTGAGGACACATCTGTGCAACCATATCAGTTTAAACTGGAGTAACTGTTCACCGAAGAAGATGACGGCCGCAAAGAAGTTCGACAATTAAGGCTTTTTAGGATGTTTCTGAATGGTTGGTTAACGTTATGTTACTTCTATCTATCTTTGTATGCACTGGCAGGGTAGGGTAGTGAGATGCGAACGCTGTGTTTACTGATGTATATGTTAGTTCATTGACAGATTGACGTTACAACTAATGGTCATGAGAAACTTTTTTCCTGTGATTTGCAAAGATTAATATAAAGATTAATGAAACTTTAGGTGCAGAGGGAACATAAATAGTTGGTACCGATTATTTTTTTCAGGACCAGCTTCTTTGCAAAACCAGCTTTATACTGATCCTCATTTATCAAGCAGTCTGGTGAGAAATTATTTGTGCAAACAAGAATGTATTGACGTTGATCGTGGGGAATATTCTCATTGTAAACAAAACTCAGCCACTGCGTCTTCAGCGGTTCAAATTTAGGAACATCAGAATGATTTCTGTCTTTGTTATTGCACCCAAGAACAGAAAAACACAATCGCTTAGATGCCATTCTGCTCCAGTGTATCAACAATAACAGACTATCCACCTTTTTCTGCTCTAATCAATGCACGCTGCCATGAGGAATATGCCTGTTGTCAACTTCCGGTTCGAGTCTGGTCTGTGCTTTTTTGCCATGTGATTTAGATTGAGTCATCCCCACACCGGTAAACTAAATCGAAAAAAACATTCATCAAATGTGATCTGATCACGTTATTTTTTATAAAATCACAGATAAAAACAAAATGAACGTTTTGCTTCATAACTTCCAAAGGATAGCTGATGCATGATTGCATGATCTCCAGCAAACATCCGACAGTTTCTATCACCCCGACTGCTGCAGAAACAGTACTAAAAGGTTAGGCTGGTTAGCCTTTTGACTCCTGTACCTCTGCTTTCAAAGATGCATAGTCTATATATTTCTCAGGCCTGTGAGGTTAGGCATAACGCAAGTTTCATTCATGAGACCAAAGTCCAGTCTGCGCGCTGTCGCCTCAGTCATGATCATCTATTGCATGATAAAAAGAAGGGGCGAAAGGACACACCCTTGAGGTGATCCTGTAGAGAGCAATACGGATTCTGAGAAATGACCATTTACAAAGACCCTCTGCTCTCTAACAGTTAAGAAATCTAAAATCCATAAAACCAGTTGATGAGGCAAATTAAAATCACACAGGAGCTTGTCTATTAGAATATGTGGTTGCATTGTATTGAAAGCTGAGGAAAAATCTGCAAACAAGAGCCTGGCATGGCATTTTGGTTTCTCTAAATGCTTGTATATACTATTCAAAATAAAAAGCTTAGCGTCCTCTACTCCCCTCCCCGTTCGATATGCAAATTGCAGGGGGTCAAGTTTTTCCTCTACAGATGATAGGACTAAGTTTTTAATGATTTTCTCAAATACCTTCATAATTAGTGATGTTAGAGCAACAGGCCTGAAATCATTTAATTGCGTGGGTTTGCTGATCTTTGGAACTGGGATCACTTTGGCGGATTTCCAGAGAAAGGGAACCACACTACTGTCCAGTGACATCTGGAAGATGTGCTGGAAAACACTACTCAGCTGATTGGCACAATAGCGTAGGGTCCGCCCACAAACAAGATCGGGTCCAGGGGCCTTCCTGATATTGACCCTATTCAGATGGTCCCTGACACACTCCTGACTGATGATAGCCTCATTTTGAGAAGATAGAGACTGTCTCAAACAAGAAATGTTTTCAGAAAAGTCATGTTTTTCAAAACGGGAATAAAAATTATTAAAAGCATTTGGGAGATCAGCATAATTTATTCCACTAATTGTTACAGGTTTCCTAATGTCTCCACTTCCCTGAGTAACTGATGACATTGATTTGATTCCCCTCCAAGCTGCACGAAGATCCCCACTGCTATACTTGTGTTTCATCTTATCCTTATAGTTAATTTTAGCCTTCCTTATCCCGTTTCTCACTTCTCTATTTATTTCTTTCTTTTCCTGGCTACTCCCTGTATAAAAAATGCGTTTCTTTTTATTCAGAACACTTTTTAATTCTTTAGTAACCCATGGTTTGTTGTTAGGGAATACTGTAATGTTTTTACAGGGAATATTACTGTCCACACAAAACGATATATAAGAAGACACAGTTTGTGTAAGTTCATTTAAATCAGGACAGGTACTGTAAAACATGTCCCAGTCTGTGCATTCCAAACAAGCTTGTAAGCTGGCAATGCCATTATCAGTCCAGCATTTCACCGTCTTAACGATCCTCTCCTGGCGCCTACAAATGGCTTTATAAATAGGTAACAGGAGGACACTATTGTGGTAAGATGCACCAAAAGCAGGCTTGGGTATGGATTTAAAAGCACCAGGCACTGAGCCGAGGCACAAATCAATGGTGGAATTGTTCATAGTTGTTGCACAGGTAATATACTGCTCATATGTTTTCAGTGTCTTATGTATCTGGCAGTGGTTAAAGTCTCCCATAACAAATTTTGGATCATCAGGTGAAAGAGCATCAAGTCTATTGGTCACTTCCGCGATCACGTGAGCGGCTGAGGAAGCGTTTGCACGCGGATGTATGTACACTAGGGTGAAAAAGAGCTGAGGAAACTCCCTTGGAAGATAGAAAGGACGAAGAGAGATAGATAACAGCTCGAGGTCAGGGGTACAGATTTCCTCCCGAATAGTGACGGTGTTACAGTACCTCTCATTGATGTAGAAGCAGACTCCTCCCCAGTGGATTCCTCCCTCCTCCCCCAATTCTACACAAGAATCTACAACTCACATTGACTTGTTACAAAGACCTATAGCAGAAGGGACAAAAGAATTTTTATGTCTATTTGTCTTGCATTTCGGTAAACTAAATCTGCGGCCTGACGGCAATAAGATAAAACAACTGTTCAAGGGGTGACTCGGCCAATACTGATTGTGCCTTCTTAAGGGTCTTGGTCTCGTAAATCACGTTTAGGTTGGTCAAATGATTAGCAGCAGCGCTAAAAGGATCTGCCCTTATGTTGTTGAAGTTTGGTTATTTAATACATTCATAATAAATTATAATAAAGATAGGCTATACTGTTGAAATATCTGAGATGTGTGGTTTATATAAACTGCAAAGGTAAAGTATAAATTGAAATGATTGTGACTGATGTGAAGGGGGAGGAGAATTGACACGTGCGTCACGTTTAGTCAATATAACAGTTCCGCGTAGGATGCACCGGTGTATCCTCGCTTATGACTCCTCAGGAAGCCTCCTAACTCCTCGATCTTCGACTGATCACGGTGCAATTAGAGAATTGAGATGTCCTTCAAGATGGCTGAGCTCGATCGGTTTCCGGGTCATAGGAGGGAGGACGGAGGAGCAAGGAGACGAGGAGGGATATTGAGAAGCACCCCTGGAATCGTCAAGAGAGAACCTAAAACCAAGGGGGTAATCCATCAGCCGGAAGTTGAAGCTGCCTCCGGGGGCCGCCATTGTAATGCTGTTCACCTGCTGTTAGCATCCCATTGACTCCCATTCATTTTGGCGTCACTTTGACAGCGAATAACTTTACATCTGAGACGTCCAAAGACTCCATTTATCCATTATTTATTTCTAAAGAAACACGACAATGTATAAAAGGCTCCATTACTTTGTATGTTACGTTATGGCCACGTAGAAGCCGTTCTTGTAAAAATAGGCTAAAAATTGCATCATAACCATTCGACTGTCCGTCGCACAGTAGAGAATTACCGTATATACAGGAAGAGAAGCTCGCACAGCCTCACAGGCAATCTTTTACTGTCTAAAGTCAGCCCATGGCATAAATAGAAGCAAAATGACAAAATAATTAATCAGAATACTTACCAAAAGTTGCTCCAGGTCGTGCTTCGCCGTCTCTGTGCACGATTAAAATTTGTCTTGGCACAGCTACTACAAGTCAGTCAGTTTGCTCACATGACATCTACGTCGTCAAGCTCAGTTTGAGCCTGCGCAGAACGCTTGGCTATCAGGAAGTGAGGGCCCATGTTGAGCTTCAACTCTCTCCGTTGAAATCAACGGGGTCACTGTGTCCATTTCTTTTACTGTCTATGCCTAAAACGCCGTTTCTCCCGGTTCACACGACAACAAATATCTGGCGTTTTCAAAAATCTCCACTTTGCCCGGAGTTTTTAAAAATAATCGTTTTCAGTGATAAAAACGGCGTTTTCGTGTAAATGAGAGGGCAAAACGCAGAGAAATATCTGCATTTTCCCATCGTGTAAACGGGGCCTAATTGTCTATAAATGTTTGTCTCTTTTGTTCACCAAAACAACATTAAAAACAATAATACTGTGAAATAATTCGGGCTGTCAAATGATTAATCGCATCCAAAATAAAAGTTAGTGTTTACATAATATATGTGGGTGCACTGTGTATAATTATTTTATATAAATACACACACATGCTTGTATATATTTACGAAAAATTTTCATGTATATACTGTATATAGATTTATATATAATTTATATTACATATAAATATAAATATTTTATATATAAATAATATTAGTTTTCTTAAATATACATTCATGTGTGTGCATTTATATATATATATATATATATAAATAGATATAAATAAATATATTATATACACAAAATAATGAATTCCTGTGATCAAAGCTGAATTTTCAGCATCACAGCTTCTCATCATCCTTCATGAATTATTCTAATATGACGGTTTGATACTCAAAAAACAGTTGTGCTGCTTCAGATTTTTGTGTTCTTTAGGATTATTTGATGAATAGGAAGGTTAAAATAACAGCATTAATCCTTAATCTCTCTTTAGGTCATTTTATAGCATCCTTGCTTAGTACAAATATGATTTTTTTTTCTTTTTTTCTATTCATTTTTAAATGTATTATTGACCCCAAATGTGTGAACATTAGTGTAAACTATACCCTTTATTTGTTGTTTGGTCTATTTTACAATGAATCCTGGAGGGGGAAAATGGTTTAAACTGATACAATGGTTTACACAAACACATTAATCAGCACAACTGTTTAGGATGTTCACATTGTAAGAATGTATATTCAAATTTAAAAACGCTGACTCTTTAGGTCATGTTTCTCATTAAAGTCAGATGATTTCCTATAATTCAATAGAAAACGGTGACTTCAATTTACCCGACGTCATGAGCAATTAAGTCATTTATATATATATATATATATATATCAGTGAGTAGTGCCCAGCATATCAAAGTCCACTTAAGGAGATTTCTCGCATTTTACCCCTTAACTCTAGAATAACTATGAAGGTAAAAAAGAGTAACAAGACTCGAGCCTGAACAATAAATACTTGCAATAAATACTATGCTAAAATTACACTCACAGCTCCAATGTGAAAACCTCACCTAATACGCAATTACGTTGCTTTTTACGTCGCATTTTTTGCTTTGCAGAACAAGCACAGTATGTGACTGACAGAATGAACCCAGTTGGTTTGGATCATGCTCAAAGATATTAGGGTTACAAAAAGTTAACCAGAACACTTATGGACTCTCATCTTCTCTTTCCGAAGAGATGGCAACATGAATGGAAAAAAAAGGGGTTGGTGAAAAAATAGCCTTGACCGGAAAGGTGCAGATAATGATTGGTAAGCATATTATATATATATATATATATATATATATATATATATATATATATATATATATATATATATATATATATATATATATATATATATATATATATATATATATATATTCATCTGCTACTGTATGTCTTTATGTCTGCTATAGTTACAATGTTTAAAAAATATTGTTTATTTTATAAACAAACTAAATTGAAATGGATAGTTAGTATGTGTTCTTAAAGAGCTCCTATCATAGCATTTGAAATGTTCCTATTTTTGTTTTAGGAGTTCCCAAAAACAGTTTAACGTGCATGCAAGGATAAAAAAAACACTTTATTTGTTTTATAATATGCATTTATTTTTAACTGATTTGCTCAACGACTCCCAAATGATTCGTTCGACGATTCATTTTCCCAAACACCTCCTTTGAGTGACGCGAATCTGCAGCGATTGGTCAAATGACCCAGTCAGTTGTTATTGGTAAACTGTAGGCAGAGACTGTCAGCAAAGGAACACCCATAACCAGGATTATAGCTTGTCAAGTGTTGAAAATTGTATATAGTGTTTGAACAAACGTGTCAGAAAAAAGAACAACTTTAAAAAAAACTTTATATATGATGCACTTTCAGATATAAATCTTTGTAGGATGTTTTCATTCTCTTAGAGCTATAGTCCACACTACATGAACAGTCATTTTCAAAAATCCATGATAGGTGCTCTTTAGCCAATAGTCCTTGTTTTACAAAAAGTAGATGGCTGTCAGACTTCCAATCTGGGCCGTCTCATCCTGATAAGTATCTTAATAAAACCCCACTTCAAAAGATCTGAAATATCCCTTTAATGCATAGATACGGAAAGACAACAATGATGTGGCAGAAGTACCATGTATGGCGCATTCCTCAACTGCTGGACCTAGTTTGCAGGTACATATGCAGATATGTTGTTGTTTAATGGTTCGTTTGAATCAGTTTTTAATATGTTGGTGTTTTTCTAGGTTATAAATCAAATCTGTGTTTTATGTCTGTCCTCTTGTTATTTTCTTGTGAGTAACATACATTTTAAATACTGTATGAAGTCTCCCAGAACACAGCTGCCTGTGGATGACTGTTCTTCTGTGGCTGTCTGTCTGGTAAGTTTTATATTCACTAATAACTGAAGTATAGTATAAAGTGTGACCAGGGAACTTCTGCAAATAGGAATCTGAGATAAATAGGAAGATTAAATAACTTATTTTAGTTGTACCCCTTTGAACCCAATACTGCTAAGCTTTGGTAATATGACCTAATGTCGATACCAATTTATGTTCTTAGGATATTCCACAGGCAATCAGGGACAGCTGCAACAAGGTTACACCAGCTAAATACACTAATGATTTGATGCATGGTCTGTACACCACCGCATTCATGGCAGCTCACAGTGTGACTGGGCTTTGGTCATCAAGCAAGGGGGAGACATGACCATCACTCCCTCATGGAGATGTTAAGAAGATTGTTTATGTGTCTATCTGTAACTTGTCTGTTCTCCTTTACTTCTTTTCTCTCTTTAGGTGAAGTTAAATCTGTCCTCCCTGAAAAGAATGATGTTGAAATAAAGGGATTCATCTGCCAGAAGTTATCTAATACAGCCAAGATAGTGAAAAGAAAATCCTGCTAAATCTACAGGGAAAAAAAATAAATAAAATGTAAAACAAAAACAAAACATACAGTTACTGTGTTTTTATTTGCCTGAGCTAAATATTTTATTTCATGAACCATTGTAAATTTTACAGTTGTAGGTATGGTACAAATACCATGGTATGTATGTATGTATGTATGTATGTATGTATGTATGTATGTATGTATGTATCTATGTATGTATCTATGTATGTATCTATGTATGTATCTATGTATGTATCTATGTATGTATGTATGTATGTATGTATGTATGTATGTATGTATCTATCTATCTATCTATCTATCTATCTATCTATCTATCTATCTATCTATCTATCTATCTATCTATCTATCTATCTATCTATCTATCTATCTATCTATCTATCTATCTATCTATCTATCTATCTATCTATCTATCTATCTATCTATCTATCTATCTATCTATCTATCTATCTATCTATCTATCTACACACACACACACACCATGGTACATGTCCCATAAAATACTATTTTATATATATACCATGGTACTATAAATATACCATGGTACTGTAAAAAAACACCTATTTGTACCATGGTAAAATTTGCTTATGGGTTATGAATTAAACGTGTCGTTCATATATTTTAAGTTGTCGCGCTTGTGAAACGCGTCGTAGTCACATGATAAATGGCAGATGTCCGGTTCGCACTCATATCTCAACGAGATTTGGATATAAAGTAGACTACCTCTTTTAGCGCTTGTTCGTTGAGTAAGTAGGCTACTTATTGAAATTAAGTTCATACTCATTGCGCTTTCGAACGCAGCCAGTGTCTTAACATAATGGGTATGTCCCCCTAGTCATTTTACATATTTCAGAACTTCTAAATAGGGACTTCACATCCGAGCGTGAACATACATAAACGTCATTTGAGGGTTGTTTTATTTTTTTGCGCACAGCTCTCTCTATCTTGCTCAACGAGGTATGCAACGGGTTAAGGAGCGGGGCTTCGGAGTCTTCTCTTGTTCGCCACGATGAACAAATGAACTCTTGGGGAATGAAATTTAAATTCCATAAAGGAGAAAAAGTTCTCTGTTTTGAACCTGACCCATCAAAGGCCAAGGTGCTCTACGATGCAAAGGTAAATAAGATCATGTTGCTAGACATTTGTCTTTTAACAGTTTGTTTTGGTGTGTTGCAGGCAATACAGGTTGCCTTCTAGCATTTATGGATGTTCCTTCCCCCCACATTTCCTCAAATTCATTTTTCGTCACAGTAGTGAAACTGGAGCGCATTACTATTGCAGTTTCCAAGTATCACCCATATAATCAACTTTAATAACTATGTTTGTTAAACGGATTTATATTATTAAAAGTCCATGGCGTTGCGTGGTTGGTTAAGAAACAGGAAAAGTTATAGCACGTTAGCTCGCTGAAGTAGCTAGTAGCGCTGCATCCGCCCTGTGCGAGGCCTCACCATTCTTTTTATCATGCCCGATCAAGCAAAAACATTTCAATAAAATGAACTACATTTAAAGTATCCGCGTTTCGCTAGTAACACCTATTATCAACCGAAATAAAATTGCGTGCACACAATTAAACTCAGTCAACTTAGCAACAGTTGTGACGTCAGCATTATGCGCCGCACAGGCTGCTGCGGTGGCAAACTGGGGAAGGGCATAGCTAGGATGAATGAATCCTCACTAGCCAGAAAATGTAAAATATATATCTCCGGTTCCGCATTCTATCGTGTGGGAGTATTAAATTCGAATTTGTTTTTGCGTTTGCATTTCAGGTTGTTGACATAGCAACAGTAAAAGATGACAAGGGAAAAAGGGTCCCAAAGTATCTGATTCATTTTAGTGGTTGGAACAGAAGGTAAGAGGTCGTTTTTTTGGCTTTTAACATGTGTGTGTATAGCTAATTATTTGATATTTTAGCGAAACAGTTACTTTTTTAGTGTTTTGGTTTTAACATTATTGTAAATATTTGACATTTTAACGGTAATGTTAATGTTTGCCACTTTCAATGCTGTCAATGCAGCGAATTCGTATACTAAAGCATGTGTTATTTTGCTGTTTTGCAGTTGGGATCGCTGGGCTGCAGAGGATCATGTGCTCAGAGATTCTGACAATAATCGCACATTACAACGTAAACTGGCACGCAAAGCTTTGGCTCGCATGTGAGTTTCAGTGAGACGCTGCTTGTTCGCATTGTTCAGTTATGCAAAATATTTTCTCTGGTAATTTAAACAAAATCGATGTGACTTTCTTTATGAATACTTATAATAATATAATATAATAATCAAATCTGACATACTACCATGGTACAATGGTTATCTGGCTTTAAAGACCCCATACAAAGAAAAATAAATTGTTGCCGGTTTTAGGAATCTACTAGCTTTAAAGGGTTAGTTAATCGCAAAAATTAAGTTGACACTTAAATTTCACTCACCTTGATTTACACCTTTTTCTAAACCCATTAGATTTTTGTTTACCTTGAAACAAATTCCAGATTTTCCTTCCATTGAAAGTCTACCCATCCAAAACACCTATCTAAAAATTTTAAAGCTATAATGTACATAAAAACATCTCAAAAGTAATCCTTATTTATGGTGTTTTCATCCAAAAATAACATTTCTTTCATTAATTACTCCCCTTCATGTTGTTCCAAACCCGAAAGACCCGTTTATCTTCAGAAACATGAATTAAGATATTTTTGATGAAATCCGAGAGCTCTCTGTCAGACCCCACTATAGACAGCAATTTAATTACTACTTTCAGGGCCCAGAAAGGTAGCTAAGACATCTTTAAAATAGTTCAAGTCAAGGATATTTCTATAGCGCTTTTCACATATTGTGTGCATCAAATGTACACAGTATAGATTGCATCAAAGCAGCTTCACAGTATCAATCAAAACAGTAATTTTTTAGCCATTAAAAAGCATGTCTAATTCATTGAACCATGTATTATGAACATTTAAGAAAAAAAGTGTGTGTGTATATATATATATATATATATATATATATATATATGGGGGGGGGGGGTGCAGAGACATAAAAACATCCGTCATTTTGTTCATACAGGACAACATTCAGTCTGCAAAGTGTTTACTTATAATTGTGTAGGCCTATACACTCGCATTAAAACCACTGATCTATATAATAGTCATTCTGTATAGATCAGTGATGAAAACACAGTTTTAAAAGCAAAACATATGTATCCAACCCCTGTTTGAAACAGTCTGTGTGTTGTAACGTCTGCCCAGATGAAGAATAGGGAAGACGGTGCAAACTAACTGCTAGTTCCACGAGTCCTTTTATAGTTGCTTCTTTCAGTTAGCCAGACTCTTCACATACATGTCGAAAGAGCGGATGTTAACAGGTTAAAGAAAACACTCTGCAAAAGAACGCTACAAATCAAAGCGGAAGTAAACGAATTAACAGCCCGCGATAGATCGGTCATCTTCCTCTTTGGCAAGCATTCTCACTCTCAAAAGGACTTTGCTCTCACTGAGTGTGCGCGCCATAGACAGTATAGACGAATCCGGCAAAATTACCGGAAGTAAGTGGGCGCCATTACTGAGCTGTTGCTGGTAAGCATTGCGCACATTGCCTCCTATTGTTTTAGTTGCAACTTGCGTCCACTGGAATAAACAGCCCGCGATTTACGACTGTCACTAACGTTAGAACTTTTATAATGTCGAGTGGGAACATGTTCCGTTATAAATTGTTTCAATGGCGGCAGTAAAATTTCAATTTGGAAGAGAAAACATTGTGAGCTACATCAAATATCCCAGGTCGACTGCCCCTGTCTGGTGCCATACGGTTCTGCTGGTATTATTAAAGGTTTAAAATAACAAATTAAATGAAATATAATGCAGTTTTGTTATAATAACAATTATTTAATGACATAAGTAAAAAAATATAATAAATATGTCATAATAGTGCTCAGCAAAATCTCCTATCTAGCTATTTTTTCTATTCAATTAACATGCTATGGTCATTAAATGACTTTCCTGAGCTAAATGTAACGTTTTGTAACAATTTTTCTCCTATATTTTATTTTCATCTGCTGCCAGGTTCTTTTTCCTTCACTTAAGTTGCTGCTGCGTGAATTTAATTAACATTACTGTTATTCACACACAAATTTTGCAATGTATTGTGGCACATAAAATGTTGATGTATTTTAAATAGTTTACACCGCTACGTACGCATTGAGACGATCAGCAATTTCCTGCCAAACTTTCTCACTTGCTTTATTTATTGCCGCTGTATTGCCTTTTTTTTTTGGTGATGACATCTTTAAATTCTTCATTATTAACATCGCTGCTCTATCTTTTCCTTTTGTTGCCATGGTAGCCCACAGTAAATCGATTGACCCATGCTCGACTTTTCAGGACTTTTAAAGAATGGCGTGCACGCGCAATTATCTAGACTATTTAAACCTGACTCAAATTAGTAAGATCATATGAGCCTCAACTTACTGTTATGGAACCAATTTAAGCGTGGAATGTTTAGCTCGGCTCATTCAAGTCAGGATTTGGACTTCAATCCCGATTTTCTAAGCGGCTTTTATGAAACAGCCCCCAGGTATGCAAAAAAAACAAACAAACAAAAAAAAGACCTACAAATATTCTAATGTCACATTTTAAAATCGAATACCAACCCACTAAACGAATATTCAAATATTTGGGTCCAGCCCTAAAATTGATGAAATCGGTGGCCCATAATTCTGAAGTTATTGTACTAGGTGATTTTAATATAGATTGGTCTAATTCTGGTAAAAGGAGAAAACCTCAAAACCTTAATGACTAAATTTGATTTCACCCAAATAATTAAGGGTGCCACAAGGATTTCAAAATCTTCTAGGACACAAATATACCAAATTTGTTCGAACAAGGCTGATCAGATTTTGAAATCATATAATTTTCTAACTGGTTTGTCTGACCATAACATGGTTTTCATTGCCTGAAAATTATCAAGAAAAAAAAGTCTGCTAAATATAAACAAAACACAGTCAAATATACTGAACATTGTAAAGTGTGATTTTCCTGCTGTCGATAATGAATGAAATGCTCTTGACTGGAGCACAACTATGGACAATGATGATGTGTATAGCTGCTGTAAAAAGGCAATGAATAAGGTTGAAGGGATCATTTCTAAATCTCTTAAAAATCAAAAGCATTTGAAAATGAGAACATTACCCTGGATTAATGAGGAGTTGAGAACTAATGAAAGAAAGATATTTGGCCCTGAAAAATTAAGTAGTGAAATTTAGTAGTGTGGAAGCAATTAAATTATATTGTGAAACCATCAGACATTCAAAGATCATCCAGAACTTTGTAATGGAGGTAGGCAGATTAGGGACCGTAAACAAATAGCACTGGAATTTAATAATTTTTTTGTTTGGTCAGTGAAAGAACTGGTGCAACAAGTTAATGCAGAACAGCAACGTAAATTCAGTAAACATCAATCAACAATCCAATATTCTCCATTCTCACTTCAGCAGACCAATGAAACAAAGGTGCTTGAAGCTTTATATTCAGTTTACAACAGTTATAATAAGGATCATTTTCACGTAAATTCTGTCTTTTTTTAAACAAAATAAAAGCACTTTTGTAAAGCCGCTGGCACACTTGATCAATTTGTCTATTTAGAGTGGACAATTCCCCACACCTTGGAAACGGGCAAAAGTTATGCCATTATTTAAGCCAGGAACATCTGACAAGGCATGCAATTATCAACCCATAAGTATCTTACCTGTATTTTCAAAGGTGTTAGAAAAAATGTGTATGGTCAGCTTATGGCTTTTATACAATCAAATAACATTTTACACCCATTACAATTTGGATTTCGTCCTCAATACTTCACCGAAACGGCAAACTGCTTCTTTGTGGAACAACTAAAATTTGCAATAGATATTGAAGAAATAGTTGGCGCTGTCTTTTTGGATCTCAAAGGCATTTGATACGCTAAATCATGACATCCTTATACACAAATTGTCCAATTGTAACTTCACAACATTAACTTTACAGTGGTTCAAATCCTATCTTAAATTGAGAGATCAGTGTGTGATGGTCGGTAATGAAATGTCTACATTCTTAAAATTGAATACAGGAGTACCGCAAGGGTCCATTCTTTGGCCCTTGCTTTTTACACTGTATATTAAATGATTTGACGATGCAGTGGTTTATGTGGTTTAGAAGTCTGGGGCTGTATTGACAAAGAATTTTATCTTACCGCTAGGTAATTTTATCTTACCACTACCACTTCATGAGAGAAAAGTCATGAATGAAATTATTCAAGGTAGCCTAAGGGCCTGCAGTGTTCACTTACCGCATCTTTTGCGCGCTCAAGTTCGTTATTTTAAATGTAGGCGCGCGAGATGTGCGCCCGTTTTTCCAAGTGCGTCCGTATGGAGCAGTGCGCGTGACAACGAACCGGAGCGCAACCGCCGGGAGAATGCGGCGCACCTTGCGTTTTAGGCGCTATATATGTGAATGGTGCCTAATACCCTAATGAAAACCTTAACTTGCCTAATAATGAAAAACGACACACTTGTTTTAAGCTGTCCCAGACTTAGGTGTTACTTTTAGGGCTAAATTGCTTTGTGAATTACTCGTAGTGAAAAAAATTAGGAGTTCTAAAGTTAGGAGTGACACGCCCATTATTTTCAGGAGTTGCTCCTAAATTCGGACAGTTAGGAGCTACTTTTAGCCTTAAAATTCTTTGTGAATACGGCCCCTGGACTGTTTTTATATTTTGCGTCAAGTATCAAAACGAGCTGAAAATAAAGGTTACTAGAAATTTTCAAGTTTTAATTCTTTCCTTGCCATCTACAAATACTATTCCCAATTATTACGTAGTTTATTGTGTAATGCTCTTAACTTGCTGATTAATGAGAAATGTAGATGTAAAAAAAAAGAAAGTCTTGTCAAAAAACATATTTGAATGGCCTGAGTGTGTATATGTACAGATGAAAATAAGTATAAATGGAAATAATAGTATTTGCAGCATTTTTGTTTTATGCAGTGTTTTAGCGAAAGTATAAATCTATTTTAGCGCTCACTATGTTTCTGCTACTGTCAAAATAACTGTAATTTGCTTTATGTGGTGCTTTAGTGGGAGAGAGAATCAACGTGCACAGAATGGAAATGGAAAAATCTGACCGTTATTTGAGGATGCCTGTTCTACTTCATCATATTTGTTATGTTTACATGGACAGCAGTAATCTAATTATTGACCTTATTCCGAATAAGACAATATTCTGATTAAGGTGTTTACACAAGTTGCTTGTAGAATATTCCTTTCATGTTCCCGTTTTACATGTTGCAGAACATAGATCGATTTCTGGCACATCATTACGTCCCCATGGTACGCCGTCGACGTAAGAATTTCATGTATCAACACACAGTTAATTTTCTTAAATGGTACCATATACAGTTTCAATGTAAAATTTTACACAAGTTAAATTTTACGAAAGCGATAATTTATCAATTTTTCAAGTGCAGTTAATTATTTGCCATGCTATACGTACAAATAGACAACGATCAGATACAAATTCTTCAGCAACAGGCCTCCTCTTGTACTTTCATTCTTTTTTGTACTTTCATACAGGTGATGGTAATTTCAGAATTCTTAACATTACCATCGTTTCCCGCTTCGGACCAAAAATCTGCCTTCTTGCTTGAAGCCATACTTGTCTACTGTCAAACGGTACTGTGTGTGTGTTCCCTGTCACAAAATGCGGCGAAAACTTCCACACAACGTTAATAGTGTGATTAAGGTGTGTACATGTCTATAATGCACTTCGATAATGCGACTAATAGGAATACTCCAAATGTCTTAATTTGATTTGTGTTTACTTCAAGTATGACTTTAGCTGGATTAAGGTAATCAGAAATCGCTGTTTACATGGCAGTTTCTTAATCAGAGTATTGTCAATCGACTTAATATTGGAATATTGTTGTTGTCCATGTAAGCGTAATGTTATTGTGACTACTTGAGGTCAATTTGATGCAGTAAAATCAGTATATTGTTTTATTTATTTATCTGCACAGGAGGAAAAAGGGATGGAAGAAGCGACGTTGTCGTCTGCCAGGTGTTAACCCAATCTTGAAGACCCTGACTGAAGAGGAAAAGGAGAAGAGTGATGATGCTTGTGAGTATTTAATGTTTACTAAAGGTTGTTTGAGTGTACCCACCTGCATTCAAACAAAAAATATTTTTTTAAATATAAACCAAAAGTCCTCTATTGTGCTGAATTTTCAACCTGTTCTCCCTTTTTTATTTTTTACAGCTTTGATCTCACCATCTGATGATAGTGACGAAGACGTTTCAGACCAGGCCTCTTTAAAGTGAGAGTGACTCATCTGATTCTGAGGATTTAAACAATATGGTAAGAGACTGCATAATTTAGGCATATTATAGGAGGATCTTTGCTGACATCTTTGTACGCATGCGCGAGTCATTGTGTGGCAAGAAAACAAATAGAATGGCCGGCTGTAAAGACGCGACAAGCACTTTCAAGAGAGTTAGCAGGCAAAATCCACAATATATAAGCACTTTAATATCTGACGACCAGAGGAGGTTTGGAGAGAAGCTCAAAATTTGTATTGGTGACAAAATTGAAGTTATTCAAAGCCCATATGTGATTTGGAATGTCAAAAAACGTTGGTCCGACTCACCCGTGTCTTGGCCACTAATCTGCTGGGGAGACATTTATTCTTATTTAATAGAAACCCCTGGACCCTTCACTCATGAAAGATTAAAGGCTTTCAAAAGTCTGGAGGCCTATGATTATTTTGTTTCTCGAAAAGTTGGGCCGATCTTTTCTGCCAAACAGAAAGCAGTGATAGTGCTAAAAGCAACATGACATGATGACTTTTGCGTAAACATACACGACACTTTTGAATCAAGTGGCGTGTAATCTATATGCATTTAGAGCTACGCGTGTATGTCTATGCGCGTTAAATGTCCGAGACGAAACTAAGCAAAATGTAGATCTACATCTGGGGAGCGATATTTTTTTTCCTAGGATGGTAGGGGAAGACTCATAAATGGTATTAACCACAGTGACGGGTAGGTTTAGGGACGGGGTTTGGGTAGGTCATATTTTATACAGTAATGTAACATTAAGTTAACGGCATTCATAAACATGCTGAAAAGCGATTATGCGTGTTGGAAATACGAATTGGTGTTATACATGAGCCATTTCATGAGATCAGTCTGTTAAAGCAGAGGTTAGACCTGGCCAACACGATTCCCATGATGCAACGCGACAAACGCAAACAATGACGTCACAAAAGATCCTCCTATAGACTGGTCCTGAATTGCATTACATCACACAAATCCATTATCCAACCATAACCATTTAATTTATATTTTTTGTTAGTATTTGTAAATTTAAGTAAGTGTCTGTAAGGCTTTTCCACAAGTCTACTTGTTTATTTACTAATTTATTAAATGATTTACTTGGATTGAAAATTTTTTTTTTTTTCAGTTGTCGACAAAACTGTTTAATAAGCAATTCAGTAAGGTGGTGATACAACTTGTATTGTTTGCGGATTAGGTGTAAACTAAATATAGGAGTTGCATGCTTTTTAGGTAATTTATGAACTAAACTCTTTTTATTTTCTGTATTTAAGAAAAGTGTTTTTATTTAGTTCAGGGAAGAATGTTTTGTGTGGAATGGTTATTAATGTTTGAATGATGGATGTTTTTGGTGGGTTTGTGTGGCAGCAGTTCTCTCACCCAAAACAAATTTCTCCTACCGGGAGACAATAAAAAGTACCTTGACATAGGCTACACGTTTTGTTTGCACATCGATATATTTCACTACAAAGTGCTTACTGTGCAACTCTGTATGTCATCGTAATCTGCACTCGAACTTGATTGCTAGCGAGACTCTTCTTTTCTTTATCCAGCCGGGAAACGTATTTTGTGTATCATCTGGCCATACAGTTGTGGGATGTTTTGACATTCTGTTCTGTCTGTATTTCACGCATGAGGGCTTCTCTGGCATCTCTGATTTAATCAACCTGTTTTTTTGTTTTTGTTTTTTGATTTGCATTAGCTTTGTTTTGGACTGATTGTTTGAATGAATTCACTTACTGGATCATTGTACTGAACTTTCCCGGAGTTTAGCAACTTAATCTGATCACAAAATAGAGAAGCGAAATCAGGTTTAAAGGTTAGAAATGTCTGCTTACCAGGGTCACAGGTGCTTGCGTTATTGTTAGACGCTCTGTGTGAAACTCTCGACTTCTAAAGTCATCTAACAGTGTGATCTAAATGAATGACGAAAGTTTTATATGCTTCCGTGATTTATGTATTTGCATTCTCTCTGGCCTCGAGACTTAACTTTCCGGTTCTATAAGCAAAGTACTATTTAAAGTATCTTTAATTCGATAAAGCTCGTAGCTAAATCGTACACATTAGTGACCCGGATATGAGCAAGAGGCAGTAATCAGTCTCAGGGCTGCAACGATTCAGTCGTAACAACGTCGACAATTAAAAATTGTCGACAAATATCTTTGTTGTTGAGTAGTCGTTTGATCTCACGTGACCTAATGTAAGGCCGTGCAATATCGGGATTTGACCGCTACGGCGCTTTGGCGCTTTGACGCTAGTGTAAATTCAGCCCTCTTATGAATGCAAGTGCGGCAAAAGAAAAAACAGCACGAATTATGACGGAGTGCAAACGAATCCGAACTAGCAAGGTTTGGCAAAGTTTTACAAAACTTAAAACCAACAATGCTGTCATGTGCAATACATGCAAGGCAGAACTTGCTTTTCATGGGAGCACAACATGCATGTTGGAGCACTTAAAGAGGAAACATCCGGACAAAAGAGGAGCCGGTGAGAATCAAGTGTTCTCCAGCTGGAGCTAACTAAACTAGTGGTAAATCTCTTTATTAGATCATGCAATACTACTAATAGTAATAATATCATCAATAATAATATAATTACAGTAATGTGATGATTTATTTTGCATAGAATAAAGCTTGATTGAGCTTAGGAGTCAGAGCTGTTTTTATTATTGTAACACTATTAGGTATTATAGTCTTATTACTTGCCTGTGTTTTGTTCCATAATCATGAAGACTTAAAAAAGGAGATGTTAAGAATAATATCATGGCAGTTACTTCTTCTTTTTCATTCTGTAAATTAAAAGGTGAATGAGAACATCTCTGTCAGCTCAATTCTCATGTAAAAAAAAAACCCATAAAACTATTGTAATTTTATTTCTTTAATAATGGTTAGCAGATTAATATTTTACCCTTTTTGTGTCCTGAAGTAATGACCCTTTTTCTGTTTCAGTTCTATGAAAAGAAGTGGGCTTATTAAACAATGTTTAGAGAGCATTTGTGTGCGATTTGAGTTAAACTTAAAGAGAATGACCTGTTCATTAAAACCACTATTTCAAAAGCTGAGGCCATCCTTAAAAATATTTTGGTTTGCAGTAACAGCAAAAAAATATATATATATATAAATATAGCTGCGAGCAGCCGATCGCGGGCCCAAGCCGGTGGCACCCAACCCCGGTGCCTAAAGGCACCGGGATGGCGGTACCGTCGGCTTTGGCCCTCCATCGCTGCTCGCAGCTATATTTATATATATATATATATATATATATATATATATATATATATATATATATATATATAAAGCCGGTGGCACCGCCACCTTGGTGCCTTTAGGGTTATTCTGTACGACGTGCAAAAACGTAACCCCTGCTTTGGAATACATACTAGTATGTATTCCACAATTGGAATACATACTAACATACTAGTCAGAACTGAATAGTTGATATCTGAATGACAGATCACCATAGAAGTCAATGGAAAAAATGTGACTAGTAACAAAAGAATAGTTACTAGTCACCATTGAAATAAGTACTAGTGTCTAATGAATAAGTACTAGTATCTATTTAATAGGTACTAGCATCTAATGAATAAGTACTAGTAACTAATTAATAAGCATTGGTATGTAATGAATAAGGACTAGCATCTAATGAATAAGTACTAGTATCTAATAAATAAGGACTAGTGTCTAATGAATAAGTACTAGTATCTTTAAAAAGGTACTAGTACCTAAAGAATAAACACTAGTATCTAAAGAAAAGGCACTAGTATCTAAAGAATAAGCACTAGTAGCTAATGAATAAGTACTAGTACTTAATGGAATAGATACTAGTATCTAAAAATAAGTACTAGTAGCATGAAAATAGAGACTAGTAGGTTAAAATGATTAAATGTTAAAACGGCTTGCCATACTCTATCTGTCGTTTCGACTAGTCACAATTACGTTACAGATATCTTAAATGATAATACAAACTATCCAAATGTAATTACGACTAGAAAGACGTTGTTGATATCTACAATGTTAATTACGAATAGTCAAACTTAGCTTTTAAATGTTAAAAGGGCTTGCCATACAGAAGTGTAGGCTCAGAGAGACACTCAACATTTTCAAACCAAAATATCTGACTTTCTGTGGGTCCTAGCTCATGAGTGTAAATTAGAAAGTTGTCCGGCTTGAGGAGAATATATGAATATATGAAACGATGAGATCAACATGTGTACTGAGTTTCATATTATTACATGCAAGCGTGTTTGATTTATGGACCAAGTTTTGGAACCCCGTTCCAGGGGGCGCTGTCTAGCCCCCTTGCCACACCCGGGTACCATCTTCAGCCCGGCTCTGATGGCTGTGGGATCTGACCTGTGTGCAAAGTTTCAAGAGTTTTCAAACCCATTAAGGGCCCCAAAAGCCGCTAAGAGACTCAAAATCATCAAAAAAAGGAATGTTAAAGTTTGATGCGTTGCTATGGCAACATTATCTTAGATATTGAATAATGCTTTCACAGCTCTTCATCTGGCGTGTGTTTACATTATACAGATGAAGTTTGAAGCAAATCGGGTAAAAGTAAGAGTGTGATTTCAAAGCATTTTGAAAGTGAAACACTTTCTGCTGCCAGTTGGTGGCGCTATATATTTGACTCACAATAGTCACATCCATGTGATCGGCCTCTTACAACGAACACACTGCTGAAGTTTCATCAAGATCAGTTAATGTATGCAGAAGTTTTAACACACTTCCTTTTTGATTTATTTACTTACTTTTTTGATTTATGGACCAAGTTAATTTAATTAATACACTAATTATATAAAACTATTGTCAATGCACTACAATTAAACAGGTTATATGCCTTTACTTATAAAAAAATAAAAATAAAAACTTATTTAAAAAATACCAGGCTTAAGAAATGTATTTACTTTAGCAGGCCAGACACACAGTGAAATGATTAAGCCCCCTCCCCCTACACACACACACACACAGACTGTGTGTCAAGAGACTCAAAATCACACACACACACACAGACTGTGTGACAGGCCTAGGCTCAGAAAGAGCATGATCATATTCAAACTACAATATCTGACTTTCTGTGGGTTTGAGCTTATTATTGTTAATTAGAAAGTTGTTTGGCTTGAATAGAACAATATACACGGCAAGTTTTGTAACTGTCAGTAAAACTAACCAAGTTATAACACACTTTATGTGTCCTTTTTTAGTCAAAAAAATCCGCCACGGCCAAACCGTTCGAGATATCACAAATCCGTCCGTAATTTAGCATCCTCAATGTCTTGACTTCATGCATATCGAGTTTGGTGGTGATTGGTAACAGCATGGGTTGTAATTTGATGTTTTTCTAGGACATTTATTTAAAAAAAAAAACATAATTCCCGACTTCCGTTTGAACTGTCGTAAAACTTAGAGCACGAAAGTTGTTTGGCCTGATGTGATCTATGAGTGTACCGAGTTTCATATTAATCCATGCACGTGTGTTTGATTTATGGACAAATGTTCGAATCCCTAAAAGAATGCATCCTAAAAGAATGGTAAAGTTTGATGCGTCGCCACGGCAACAGTTTCAAAGATATCAAGAATCCATTCATAGGTCTTCATCTGCCGTGTATTTACATTATACAGATGAAGTTTGAAGCAAATCGGGTAAAAATAAGAGGGTGATTTCAAAGCATTTTGAAAGTGACACACTTCCTGCTGCCAGTTGGTGGCGCTATAACTTTGACTCACAATAGTCACATCCATGTGATCGTCCTCTTACAGCGAACGCACTGCTGAAGTTTCATCCAGATCAGTTAATGTATGCTGAAGTTATGACACACTTCCTGTTTCACGTTTCTCGCCATAGTTTCGTTTCCTCGCCACGGCCAAACCGTTCGAGATATCAAAAATCCCCACACAAACTTTCATCCTCAATGTCTTGACTTCACGCTGACCGAGTTTCGTCGAATTTGGATCAGAGCTCTAGGAGGAGTATTTAAAAGTTCATTGCGTGTGTTTTACAAAAAAACCTCAATAGCCGACTTCCTGTTGGGCTGGGTAAAAAGTAAGAACGCGAGGTATAGATGAAATTCTGCTATCGACATGTGTACCGAGTTTCATATTATTACATGCAAGTGTGTTTGAGTTATGGACCAGGTGTTCGGACCCCATTCCAGGGGGCGCTGACGAGCCGCCCTGCCACGCCCGGGTACCAGCTTCAGCCCGGCTCTGATGGCGCGGGTTCTGACCCGTGTGCAAAGTTTCAAGAGTTTTCGAGCATGTTAAGGGCCCCAAAAGTGCCCGAATAGTCGCTAGAAAAAAAAAAAAATAAAAAAAAATAAAAATAATAAAATATAGCTGCGAGCAGCGACGCGGGCCCAAGCCGGTGGCACCAACCCCGGTGCCTAAAGGCACCGGGATGGCGGTACCGCCGGCTTTGGCCCTCCATCGCTGCTCGCAGCTATATTCATATATATATATATATATATATATATATATATATATATATATATATACACACATAAAGCCGGTGGCACCGCCACCTTGGTGCCTTTAGGGTTATTCTGCACGACGTGCAAAAACGTAACCCCTGCTTTGGAATACATACTAGTATGTATTCCACAATTGGAATACATACTAACATACTAGTCAGAACTGAATAGTTGATATCTGAATGACAGATCACCATAGAAGTCACTGGAAAAATGTGACTAGTAACAAAAGAATAGTTACTAGTCACCATTGAAATAAGTACTAGTGTCTAATGAATAAGTACTAGTATCTATTTAATAGGTACTAGCATCTAATGAATAAGTACTAGTAACTAATTAATAAGCATTGGTATGTAATGAATAAGGACTAGCATCTAATGAATAAGTACTAGTATCTAATAAATAAGGACTAGTGTCTAATGAATAAGTACTAGTATCTTTAAAAAGGTACTAGTACCTAAAGAATAAACACTAGTATCTAAAGAAAAGGCACTAGTATCTAAAGAATAAGCACTAGTAGCTAATGAATAAGTACTAGTACTTAATGGAATAGATACTAGTATCTAAAAAATAAGTACTAGTAGCATGAAAATAGAGACTAGTAGGTTAAAATGATTAAATGTTAAAACGGCTTGCCATACTCTATCTGTCGTTTCGACTAGTCACAATTACGTTACAGATATCTTAAATGATAATACAAACTATCCAAAATGTAATTACGACTAGAAAGATGTTGTTGATATCTACAATGTTAATTACGAATAGTCAAACTTAGCTTTTAAATGTTAAAAGGGCTTGCCATACAGAAGTGTAGGCTCAGAGAGACACTCAACATTTTCAAACCAAAATATCTGACTTTCTGTGGGTCCTAGCTCATGAGTGTAAATTAGAAAGTTGTCCGGCTTGAGGAGAATATATGAATATATGAAACGATGAGATCAACATGTGTACTGAGTTTCATATTATTACATGTTTGATTTATGGACCAAGTTTTTGGACCCCGTTCCAGGGGGCGCTGTCTAGCCCCCTTGCCACACCCGGGTACCATCTTCCCGGCTCTGATGGCTGTGGGATCTGACCTGTGTGCAAAGTTTCAAGAGTTTTCAAACCCATTAAGGGCCCCAAAAGCCGCTAAGAGACTCAAAATCATCAAAAAAAAGGAATGTTAAAGTTTGATGCGTTGCTATGGCAACATTATCTTAGATATTGAATAATGCTTTCACAGCTCTTCATCTGGCGTGTGTTTACATTATACAGATGAAGTTTGAAGCAAATCGGGTAAAAGTAAGAGTGTGATTTCAAAGCATTTTGAAAGTGAAACACTTTCTGCTGCCAGTTGGTGGCGCTATATATTTGACTCACAATAGTCACATCCATGTGATCGGCCTCTTACAACGAACACACTGCTGAAGTTTCATCAAGATCAGTTAATGTATGCAGAAGTTTTAACACACTTCCTTTTTGATTTATGGACCAAGTTAATTTAATTAATACACTAATTATATAAAACTATTGTCAATGCACTACAATTAAACAGGTTATATGCCTTTACTTATAAAAAAATAAAAATAAAAACTTATTTAAAAAATACCAGGCTTAAGAAATGTATTTACTTTAGCAGGCCAGACACACAGTGAAATGATTAAGCCCCCTCCCCCTACACACACACACAGACTGTGTGTCAAGAGACTCAAGA
>JAQIUQ010001104.1:0-5000 GCA_030378365.1 Hybognathus amarus | reverse complement strand
GCTGGGGTAAAAAGCAAGAACGCGAGGTATAGATGAAATTCTGCTATCGACATGTGTACCGAGTTTCATATTATTACATGCAAGTGTGTTTGAGTTATGGACCAGGTGTTCGGACCCCATTCCAGGGGGCGCTGACGAGCCGCCCTGCCACGCCCGGGTACCAGCTTCAGCCCGGCTCTGATGGCCGCTGGGTTCTGACCCGTGTGCAAAGTTTCAAGAGTTTTCGAGCATGTTAAGGGCCCCAAAAGTGCCCGAATAGTCGCTATAAGGGGGTCCACCGTTTTTTGCCAAATTGTGGGGTCCACCATTTCCAGTGGTTCTACAGACTTGTAAAAAATCAAGCAAGATAACAAAAAATTCCTAATAAGAAATATCACTTCAATATAACAAAATTCAAACAAAATTGTTTGCACATGCGTTTTTGTGTCACTTGTGGGGCCTGTATTAAAATTTAGGAGTTGTGGGGTCCGCTTTCATAGATACACACACATTTCTAATCTTTATATCTTAGCAGGGACCAGTCACTATCTGTCAAACATCAACTTACTTCCATTATTTGCCCTTGATTACCATATAAACGTGAATAGATTATAATGTATATCCTCTAAATCAATCTGCACACATCTATATTAGCTTAGCCATTAACATGGCATAAAAAGCCAATCCAGAGACTTTTCTAAATCAATGAGCCCTCAAATTTTGAATTTTGGTCATTGAATGAACTGTGCGGTTTTGCTGAAGGGGATTTTGTTTGTCCCATATTTTTCCTCTATTTCTAATGAAGTTGTGTTCCTAGCCAGTGATGTTCACTGCAGCTTAAAGATAATATGCTCCTTTAAATTGAGGACTTCACATGAAAACTCCCTATTCATCTGATGAATAAAGATTTTAAGACCCTGTGGAATTATAGCACTAATATAGTAATATTTTAAACAAAACACTGGATTAAAAATACAACAACATTAAAACATGATTTGTCCTCAATGAACATATATTTGGTATTACACAATGTTTTTTCAAAAAGAGGTTAGACAACATTAATAAAATTGACCAAAATATTACAATCCAAGTCTTATTTATTGCTATAAAACACTTAAGACAATTGACTGGATCTAATCTGTATAAAACAAAGAACTTTAAAGGTTCAAAATCGCATATGAGGCGAAGAATTATTAATAACCAGGACAAATGAGAATAATTGTGTGTGCTGCAGCGATGCAAAGTCCAGTTCACAGTTATTGTATTGGTGGAGAATATGAATAATAGATTAAGTGAGATCAACAAAACACAAAAACAGGACAGAGCAACATATAACAAACAAAGAAAATGGCATACCAGGCAAAGAATCACTATTAGCCAGAAAATGTGTATAATTGTGTGTGCTGCATCAATGCAAAGTCCAGTTCACAGTTATTGCAATTGTTGGAAAATGTTAAAGGGATACTCCACCATTTTTTCATATTAAACTATGTTATTTCCTTAACTAAGACGAGTTGATGCATACCTCTCTCGCCTCGTTGCGTGCACTCAATCACTCCGCTGCACGGGACACTTTGATAGCACTTAACTAGCCCAGTTCATTCAATATGGGCCAAGCAGAGAAGACCAAACACCTCCACGTTTTCCCTATTAAAATACAGTTTCACAAGTAGTGTTATTCAACCAAGAATGGTGACATAAGATAAAACATTGCACTTTTCTAAGAGTGTAAAATGGATAATAGAATATAGTTATCCACTTTACACGCTTACAAAAGTGTGACTTATTTTGGGTCACCATTCTTGGTCGAGTTACACTACTTGTGTAACTGTATTCAAATAGGGTAAATGTGGAGGTGTTTGGTCTCTTCTCTGCTTGGCCCATATTGAATGAACCGGGCTAGTTAAGTGCTATCAAAGTGTTTCGCGGCGGAGTGATTGAGCGCACGCACTGAGACGAGAGAGGTATGCATCAACTCATCTTAGTTAAGCGAATAACATAGTTTAATATGAAAAAACGGTGGAGTATCCCTTTAAGTGGGTGGGAGAGCATTCACATCATAAAACAGGGATTAAACCACATGGATTACTTCTACGTTATAAATGCTCTAAAGCTTGAAAGTTTAGGATGAACAGATTCAGAACAGTCGACAGAGGCAATGCGTCACAATGTGTTTCCTAAGTTTTGTTGAGGTTAGCGCTTTGGGGTGTTTGAGGTCATCACTTTCATTTACAAACTGCCTAATGCAATCGAAAATGGACAAAGAACGATAATGCAAACAATGGAGGGAACAGAAATCTCTAACAACTAACCCTTTAAGAGGATGATGCAATGAAAACAACTAAATTTCAACCGTTGAAAACACTTAGAATGTATATCCCGATATAAATGCTTGTGGGAAGGCATCCAATACGTTGAGCTACCTGTATTTCACTGTACTTTCCTTCTTAAGGCAGAAATACGATTTTTGATGAAGTACTTGACCGCCTTCCAGTCTCGATTTCCTAAAGCTTGAGCTTCGGCATCAATGCAGTCCTGACAGTCCTTTTTCCCTGGAACTTGGCTCCTCACAATGAATTTCCTTAGGTGCCTTTCTACTGCCGCACATTCATCTGTTGTCCAGCTTCTTTTGACAGCAGTTTCTTTCCCTAATAAAACATAAAAAGAACACATTAAGTTTAGGATTTTTAACCCTTAATCTGAACTGAAAGACTATTGTATTGATCACACAGGTCATTCATTGTCATATTGACTTGGTTCAGAGCCTAAAAGTACTCTTTCAGTTCGTTTCTGAATAAAACTTTTGATTAATAATAATAATAATAATAATAATAACTACATCAGTGCAATCCAGTAAAAGGTGTGGTAGCACTTTATTTTGATGGACCCCTTTAGACATTCTGTTAACCGAGTAACGCTGCACCTACATGTCAACTAACTGTCATTACAGCATTAGTAGACCGTCTACTTAAAGTATTTTATACAATTGTGGCAAATATACTTTGTTGTATGGACATTTTTATTTTAAAAACAAGGCAAAGTACCGTCTCTATCTCATATTTTATGAATTGTCCTGTTAAACACAGCAGTCTCACATGATGAGAATATGCATATGGAAATGATATGCAGATGAACATATTAAAACTTGTGTAAACGCAAAATCTTCCCTTTGTGCATCCCAAACTTTTAGGATGAAATCCAAGTAAAGTGTTATACAGTTAAATTTTTCTTTCGATCATATAATGAAAAAGTTTAACCCAAAAATTCTGTCATTATTTACTCACCATAATGTTGTTCCAAACCTGTATGAGTTTATTTCTTCTGCTGAACATTTTAAAGAATGTGGGTAACCAGAGAGTTGACGACACCATTGACATTCATAGTAGGAAAAAAATACTATAGAAGTCATTAGTGACATCAACTGTCTGGTTACCCACATTCTTTAAAATGTCTTCTGTGTTTAGCAGAAGAAAGAAACTCATTCAGGTTTGAGGTTGTAAATCAACTTTAATCAGAATATTAGACTGTAAACAAACCTATTGTGACCGCTATCAATGTGCAGTGATCAGAAGTAAAGATTTGATAAAATAATATAATTCAGAATAAAGCTTTGTGTCTTCAAGACGAACGGGACAAATCAATCCACTTTACATTTCTAAGCTCACCTCTCTTTTTTGCCGACTTTCTCTGGTATTGGGAATGCAGCGTGGAAGTAGATTCTTGTGTGGAAGTAGGTTCTTGTGTGGAAGTAGGTTCTTGTGTGGAAGCCACACTGTCCTCAACTTCAGGCTCCTGTACGCCTGGAATAAAGTCATCTGAGTGCAAAAAAAAAATATATATATATATATAATATAAATATAAACTAAGGATCAAGTATGCATAACATTTGTGTCATGGTGACCAAAAGCAATGATCAACAGTACAAGTTTATAAATATTCAGTATATGGCACGAGTCTTGCAGATGATATGTATTGTAAAAAGCGCTATACAAATAAACAAATCGAGTTGAACAACAAATTACACATGGTTTCCATAATTCTACAATACAGTGGTAGAAACAGCTGGTTTAAATTAGACTTGCATTCACACTGGGAGCACAATTTAAATGCATGCCCTTGGCAGATACTTTCTCCCCAAAGCAACTTACAGAACACATTACAGTGGCAATAGCCCTGGAGCAATGGGATGAATCATCTTGCTAAAGGACACAGTTACTGTGGAGATCAAATACCTTTGGATAACTAAACCTATGGTGTAGCTTACTGTGCCACACAATCAACTGGAAACAATGTCAAACATTACCCACATGCAACAGGCAGCATGTCTGAAACACGTCAACTAATTATTTAAACTAAAATGTTATATTAATGCAACATCCAAATATGTACAATCCTGTAAAGATTGTGCAATAACAACCTACATTAAATTGTCTAATTTAAATTAGATCTTTCATAACCAATTTTTAAAAAATCATACAAACATACCTTCCTCTTCTGAACACCCATCCATGTCAACAGTCTCTAAAACAGAAAATAATAGAATATGAATGAGCTGTAAACCTGAAACAGCAAGCAATCTGTCAAGAGTACACAAAATGACTACATAAATAGCTGAATAGACTAAAATTATCAAGTTAGTCACATTATGACAATAAAACCTACCCTCTTCTTCAGTATGTTGAGGTCAGATACTTCTACTCTGTTATAATCAATTCTATTCTATTACTTATCAAATACTACCTGCTATTCTAAAAGAGAACAACCTATAGATGGACAATGCTGTGCTTTTTAACTTTCCTTAAAAGGATACTCCACCGTTTTTTCATATTAAACAATGTTATTCCCTTAACTAAGACAAGTTGATACATACCTCTCTCATCTCATCAATCGCTCTGGCGCGCAGTGACAATTTGATATCACTTAGCTTAGCCCAGTATATTCAATGGTATCTAACAGCAATGAATTTAGAAGTGGCCAAACACATCAACATTTTCCCACTAAGTGAGAAGAGGATCAGGCGT
>JAQIUQ010001103.1:112500-237648 GCA_030378365.1 Hybognathus amarus | reverse complement strand
AGGAAGTGATCCTGGAAATGAAATCCTGAAGTTTCCCAATCAGCACAGAGAGGATGAGTATCATATAGTTGAGATTCATCTCTGAACAGATGGACAGTGTCTGGATTACAGTCCAGAAAATCTAGCAGAAGATGAGCTGCAGGAGATGTTTCCAGAAGAATGGGTGTGTGTGCATAAGTGTGTGATCAGCCATTTAATGCAGCTGACAGCGTGACTGAAATAACTTGATGACATTTGGAAACTAAAAACAGCAAAAGGAGCAGCCAGCCTAAGCTTTCGAGATTGAGTTCTGCCATTGGATCGTCCCTCACGAAGTCCGTTCAAGGCTCTCACTGTGTGTGTATTCAGAGACGCTCTCCTGAACCATCATGACCCTTCATCCATCAGGCTTTTCCTATTAGTTCCCTGCATGTTCATTTATTAGAGTGACCAAATATTGATTTGCAGCCAAAGTCTGTAAGGTTAGATTAAATGAGATAGTTAGATCACTCAAGCACCTATTGAATTTCATATTTTTATATTGAAATTTCAACTCCTTCAACTAATTAAGTTCAGGTTGGTGTGTATGTGTGTGTGTGCATATATATATATATATATATATATATATATATATATATATATATATATATATATATATATATATATAAACTGTATATATATATATATACATATATATTCATATATATTATATATATATATATATATATATATATATATATATATATATATATATATATATATATATATATATACACACACACATACATATATATTAGGGCTGTGAAACAATTAATCACATACAAAATAAAAGTTTGTGTTTATATAATATATGTGTGTGTAGTGTTTATAATTATTTTGGTTATATAAATACACACATATGCATGTATATATTTAAGATAAAGTGTGTTATTAATATATCAAATATTTATATTCATGTATAATATTAATTTTGCATATATATATATATAAAGTATACACATGCAAATATTTCTTAAATATATTCATGCATGTGTGTGTATTTATATATACAAAATAATTTATACACACTACACACACACATACGTAACTTTTATTTTGGATGCAATAAATCGCGATTAATCGTTTCAAAGCCCTAAATATATATATACATACATATACATCATATATATATAGTATATATATATATATATATCCATATATATATATATACATATATACACACATTTACACACACACACATACATATATATACTGTGTATATATATATATATGTGTGTACGTGTGTGTGTATATATATATGTATATATATATATATATACACACACATAAATATATACACACACACACACATATATATATATATATATATATATGTGTATGTGTGTGTGTGTGTGTATATATATATGTATATATAATGTATTTATGTGTGTGTGTGTGTCTGAGAGTATATATACATATATGTTGTGTGAGTGTATACATATATTCTCAGGCTACAAATAACAGATGTACAAAAAATACCTTATGGGACTTTGAGACCTTCTAGAGAAAGATTTGTCAGTGATATTTCATCAGGTTTACAGTGTGTGAAAGATCAGCGATACAATTTATAAAAACCTCTGCATTAAAGGCTTCATCTGCAGTGTGTTATCAAGAAGTAAATCAGGCCAAGCTTTTTCAGCTGTGCATCTGCTTAAACTGACAATTAGCAAGAGGATATAGAAGCTACACCTTACTAACTGAAAATAATGAATAAGTGTGTGTGAATCTAACTGTTTTCATACCTTTAACAGCTGTAGATCTGACAGGTGTCTCTTAAAGATCAGACAGGAGTGTGTTTGTCTCTCTAGACTGATGGGTAAAGACTTGGCTGTTTAGTAATAACGCTTGACAGATTCTTGTTCTCTCTGTTCTCTTTCCCAGAGAACCCTTGCTGTCTCTTCTGCCTTTAGGATGTGGGATTAGTTGCCAGAACCACTTGGCGGTCTGACAGTCACAGATCCTCAGAGACCTCCGAGCTTCGGCAGAAGCTTCACTTTGATATATGGTTCTGTTCGTATGTTCTCTGTGATTTAACGCCTGAGGTCGAGCGTCTCGGATCAAAAGATCCACACTCAACAATCTGGATCAGAGTCAGACTGTTGATGCTTTCTTATTGGTGTGGATGTTGAAGAGCTGAAGGTATGTTGACGCCTCAGCGTGATATGCTTCTTCTTTTCCCTGTCGTATCTTCCTGACGGGGTCCGAGTTGTGGACGCAAGGCCGTTTGTAGACAGATCGCTTGCTGTCAGTATAATCCACAGGCTGATGGCGAAAATAGACTGATATTACTCCGGTTTACAAAAGAAATCTGTCTCCTTCAACCATTAAGCTTGAATAGATGGATGGATGCAGTTGTTGAGAATCTACTAGGTTTGAGATAGGAAAGATGAATGTCTTTATAGATGCTCAACTCTCTTGTTTCCGCCCAATAAAGAAAAAAAAGCAAATCAATTCAGTTTTCCTATAGATGAAGTCCTTGTTCTTGTCATTTCCAGGGGACGACAGATTACAGACGTGTTGATAACCAGAAACAGCTGCTAGCAGGCCGACCACCGTCATGAACCATCTGGAAGTGCCCTCATTCTCCAAGGGCATGTTAAGAAATACCAACAGAGCCGTTCCACCTCCTTTCCCTCCCTTTCCTTCTACTCCTCTTTCTCCTCTCCTCTCACAATGCTTCACTGCCACTCTATTTTAGTTAGAGGAATATTCATCATCAGGAAGGGAAAGTAAGATTGTATTGAGAAACAATGGGGATTGGACTAAGGCTTGTGGTCTCATGGTAATTATTCAGAGCTAGAAGTTTCATGTGACTTGTTGCTTTCAGCTTTGCTTTAACATGTGCAAAACCAAGTTTTATTTATTCGGTTTTATCAGAAACTATGGCAACTCTTTTCGAAAGATTATACGCTAGTATTTTATAGCGACACATTTTTTTAATGTTAAAAATTCGTAAAATTTAACACGCACTGTAAAAATATATTTCCATGGTTGTAATCACAACATTTCTTCTTTTGTCAAATCAACTTAAATAATTAATGTTGTTCAGACAACATAATATTTTAGATCTCCTTCATTGTATTAACTTAAAATTTTAAGGCAACCGGGTTACTTCATTTTTTAAGTTAAACCAACAATTTTTTGCAGTTCATAGAAATTCCCTGCGATGTCTTTCTGCATTCTTAAATGACAGTGATTTAAATTCATTTGCATTTATTTGTTTCCTGAAAATCTTGTATCCTTTTTATTTATTTTTAATTTTTTAAAATTAATTATCTTATGCTCAACAAGGTTACGTTTCGTTTTTCAAACTATGAGTGAAAACAGGGATATTGTAAAATGTTATTACAATTTAAAGATGCCTGTTTTCTGGCTGATATATTTACAAACTGTAATTCATTCCTGGTGACGCAAAGCTGAATTTTTTGCAGCATCTTTACTCCAGTCTCCAAGCGTCACATGATCTTTCAGAAATCATTCTGATTTGCTGATTTTGGTGTCTAACATTTTGAAACACAAAAGTCTTCACTGTGCACTTTTGATCAATTAAATGTCATTCTTGCACTGAATGGTAACGGGTAGGCTCAAGAAAAAAATAAATTGTGTATGGGGATTGTTTGAAGCATATTCTCGTGCTGTTTTTTTTTTTAAATCGCGTTTATCATCAGTATGATCAAGATTAAGAAAACCCATCAAGTATCAACATGACTTTGATACCTGCCAAGCTGTTAAAAGTGCCTTTGCGATGAAAATTTTTTGGCGATGGATTAAACAGAGATACAAGGTTTAGTCACAAGCTCTTACTAATAGGTTTCATTGGTTAAATATTTCCAAACCCACAGACGTAAAGCGTGACCAATAATTATGATTTATGAAAAAAAAAGTTTTCTGAACTATATTTTCGATTTTGTTAATTCATATAGTAAATGTCTTATTGTTTTCCATTAGAGCGTACTTATAATAATCATTTTTTAAATAAATATATATTTTTCTCCTCATTGTAATGCGGATGCATAAATCCGGCCTGGTCTCTAACAGAACATGTTTTATTTACTCATTAATCAAAAGCCAATGCTTCTCATTGCCTTCCTTACAACCTTTTAAAAAAGTAAGATGGCACACTACCAGCTCGACAACAAACATCTCTTTTATAATCCTTTCCACTTTTATGAGTGATGCAGGCACATGACGCTTGCTCAGACATGGTATTGGCAATGGGACATTGAAGAGACCCACCATGTGATCAAACTAGCTTTGGGCCACTGTTGAGTTTCATCAGTTTGGAGTTTGGTTTCTTTGTTTCTGTCTTCTGACATTTAGGGTGAAATGTATTCATGAAATGGGTATCTCCAATGAGACTAGTATTGAGGAGTGATCCAAAAAAAAACTTTTGCTGATAATTTACTCACCCCCATGTCATCCAAGATATCCATGTCATTCTTCTCTTCAGTCGAAAAGAAATTAAGGTTTTTGATGAAAACTTTACAGGATTTTTCTCCATATAATGGACTTCAATGGGAACCAAACGGTTCAAGGTCCAAAAGACAGTTTCAGTGCAAACTGTTCAAAGGGCTTTAAACGAAATTTTAGACGATGAAAGGGTCTTATCAAGCAAACAATCGCTCAGTAAAAATAAATTAAAAAGTTTAAGTTTTATAAGCTTAAATGCTGCGCCTTGCTCTGTTCTGTGATGCGCGTTCGTGACTCTCTCTGGTTCGAACTCGTTTATCAAAATGAATCTTTTTCCGAGTCAGTTCGTTCATTTTGATAAACGAGTTTGAACAGGAGAGCGCGTCACGTTCTGTCACGAACGCGCATCACAGAACAGAGCAAGGCGACCATTTGAGCTTACAAAACTTCAACTTTGTTTTTTTTTTTAATGAGGGTTTTTTTTTTAAAGTGAACTACTCCTTTAATTTGTGTTCTGAAGATGAACAAAGGTCTTACGGGGTTGGAACAACATGAGGGTGAGTAAATACTGAGAATTTTCATTTTTGGGTGAACTATCCCTTTAAGAATATAAGAGTGCTTGTCCTTGCAAAAATTGTGGCTCATTATCAGGTCATTATGCTATGGCGTTGTGTGTGGTTTCCAGTGCAGTTAATATGGTGTTCTTGGTTGTTGCCATCCTGTTTCTAGGGTGTTGCTATGGCCAAGTCAAAAGAGCTGACTTAACGTCTTTGCTATTCTAAGATGGCTTATTTCCCTGTCACTGTTATTTATATTGGGTGCGTTGCATGATTGCATTGAAAAGGTTTTAATCTAGGCTTGCCTTTATAAGCACAACTAATAATACAAACCAATGTTGCTTGTGTTCCCTAATAGAGCTGCTCTGGGTGCTGGAATCACTCAAGGGAAAGTGTGACTGTGGCACTTGAAGTTGTCATCAACACCACTGTGACCCACGGCATTCTTCTCATCAGCTCTGCATATGCGGGCAGAGATAAAAAGCCTTTCTCTTCATTTAGCCCAGCCACAGGATCATGTGAAGAGAATCATCCAAGGGCCTAAACCAAGTCTGAAACAAGGTCAGTGAGGGGTAAAAATGATAAAATGGACCAATGCTAAAATATTGCTCAAACAGCTAAAGGTCAGCAGTGGGTTTAATCAGCTCTGGTTACACCTCATGTATTCATAAACTTAAGAAGACAATGGCACTTTAAGTCATATCAATTGAATTCCAACCTTTGGACATCAGTGCATGGACCATTGTAAGGATGGTGACCTGCCCTGACCCCGCACATTTTACCCACCTAGACAGCGCTAATCCAGCTGATGATCGTGCATGAAAGGACAAACTTTTCCTTTATTTATTGCTTGTATGCTTCTGTCACTCATATTGACCTTTATTGTTACGAATGGATTATTATGCAAAAGGCCTCTGCAAACATTCTCAAAAGCTAAACAAAACATTGGCAACGTTCAAAGTAATATTGCTGGCTTTTTTTCTACATAGACAAAAAGAAGAACAACCTCTTGGTGTCTGTCTCCGTCTCCTCTTGTGTTCTGGTGTCAAAGCTCATTTTCTTGTTCCACCGTTTGGAAACAATGGAGAAAAGAAGGCAGCTTTACACACTCAGCAAAAATCTTTATCGAAATTTGAATTCATCACAATGGTTGTGCTGATACCTTAGACTCCTTTCAAATCTGACATTCAGACTCAGCTTTAAGATTACGGGAGGCAGAGGTAAAAAAAAAGATACATTATGCCGAACATCTGCAAAAGAAAATTATGCAGAAGTTTTTCTCAGAACTAACTACCGGTAAGCTATTTTTATCAGATGTGTGAATAATGTCATTTCAAGCAGAAGGAAGTATCCAAAAAAATTAAGTACACCTACAATATTATCTATTTGTTTTGTGTGTGTGTTGCTTTGAAAGTGTTCTTATATATCTTGTTGGATATTTTATTTATTGCACATGATATGTTTTTTTTAGCCCGTTCTCATCCTTTGGCGTCACGCCATATGACATTTCTCTCGAAATACTGACGCACATGCAGTGTTGTGACTGAACACGTGAATATTTTGGGCGAACGTGAACTGAACGTACTGTGTTACTGCCTGACAAACGTTACTGTGCTGTTTCATTCTGGTGTCTGTGAACTCACGCTCTCTCAGTTTAACTTTGTTCAATAGGGTGCCAGATTTCTATTGAGCCTTCCAGGCGAAAACACACGTAAACAGGACGTAACATGTAGCGGAAAAACACCCAATCTGGCAACACCAGCCACCAGTGTCGCACCGCGGCCGCGCCACAAAGCAGCGTGCGAGGCGTCGTCGTATGATCATTTTTAAACAGGTTTGTATGACGAGATCGGTGAGGATGGGAAAATCTTACATTTCTGTGCAAACTTTGCCTGTCGATAAAATAATTGTTGTCTGTGGTGGTTGTATATGGGCTGTGGCAATAATAATAATAAAAAAGAGCTCACAACATATGGAAAAAAAAGAACTATGAACTGAACTAGTTCATTTTAAAATGTGTGAACTGAACTTTGAACTAGTTCATGTAGAAAGTGAACTTTCCCAACACAGCGCACATGGCACCCTTTAGCGTCGATTTAACACGCGAATCCTGCAAGGCGTAATACAGGTGACTGGCATCCTTTAGTGTCAATATGAGACACATAGGCTACCCTACCCCAGACCTAGAAACCTACTCCATAACAGTGCATGCATATATTGCCGCTAAAGGGTGCTATGTGCGTGAGTATTTCGACAAAATGTCATATGGCGTCACTCATATGGCGCCAAAGGATGAGAATGTATTGTTTTGTTTTTTATGTGGCTTTAGTGTAACTTGAGTGAGCATTTAAAAAAAGTGCTTTGTTTTTCTTGCATGAAAAATGAAAACAGATCATGTCTTTGTAGTCAGCTAAAACAGCAATGGAGGGTGTGAAAATTGCAGCTCAGACGGGAAATTACGCTAGAAATATGTTTTAATCATTCAAGTGCCGTTTTTTTTGCACATACATGTGAGTGTGAAACCAATCACAATGTTAAAATCACCTCTATCTCTTTTTATAGGGAGCGCAAAGCTGCAGAATGCTAGCAAGTGATAAAGACACCCTGTGCATCAGGGTTATCGCCTGAGAGAGAGTGGACCCTTTACGACCTGGTGTTAGAGACCGCTCTGACCACATCCTGACAGAATCCTGGCTGAGAGAAAGACAATCAGACCTTCCTCCACGCAATGACAGTTGCATGCATTTATTTGGTTAGTAGAGTTCCTGTAGATTTCCAAATTAACTAGATTAAATTGTCAATTACTCAGCATAATGCAGCACAATTCTTTAAACCGTTACAGTTACTGCAAACTGTTCAAAGGACTTTAAACGATTCCAGACGATGAATAAGGGTCTTATCATGCTGAAACAATCGCTCATAAACAAAGCAAAGTTTAAGTTTTATAGGCTCAAATGTTCACCTTGCTCTGTTCTGTGACTCTCCTGTTCGAACTCGTTTATCAAAATGAACGAATCTTTTTTCGTGTCATTTGGTTCATTCAACGAATGAAAATGAACAAATTCGTTCAACATATTTGTTCATTTTGATGAACGAGTTCAAACAGGAGAGTCACATAACAGAGTAAGGCGAACATTTGAGCTTATAAAACTGCTTTTTTAATGTTTTTTTTTTTTAATGATCGTTTCGCTTGATAAGACCCTTATTCATCGTCTGGAATCGTTTAAAGCCCACTGAAACTGTCTTTTGGACCTTGAAACGTTGGGGTCCTTTGAAGTCCATTATATGGAGAAAAATCCTGGAATGTTTTCATCAAAAACCTTAATTTCTTTTACTGAAGAAAGAATGACATGGACATCTTGGATGACATGGGGTTGAGTAAATTATCAGCAAACGTTTTTTTTTTAAAGTGAACTACTCCTTTAAGTGAAGCATGAAGAAAAAAGCGCTCAATAAGAACTCAATGATTTCCCCCTTTTTAACCTCCTTATAAAATCCATGTTCTACACGTTTTAAGGCCATTGGACGCTGTCTTTCTCTGTGACTCTACCTTCCGTCTTTCTATTGTATTGCCATAGGCCTTTCTTTCGCTCTTGCTGTACCCTAACCAACATGTACACACAGAGGAAGTCTCGAATCCATTTCCTTAGAGATTGGACAGAACAATTGATCACCTTTTCTCCACCCTTTCTCCTGCCTATTCACTATCGTATGTGATGCATTAAAAGCCATAGAAAGCTGGGACTCTTGGTCCGGGTGTGGTTAGATAGTTGTTTGTTACTATACTTCCAGGAAAATAACTATTTTAAACCCTATGTATGTGGACACCTTGTCTTTCGGTACATTCCGGGTCTTGGAGGTAACACTTGGATGGATGTTTAGGCTGGAAGACTGGACAGGGTCCCAGTAAAGGTCCAATAATAAATTTCCAGATAATCTTTATTAACTGGAAATGTGTCAACTCTAACAATGGGCCAACCAAACCAAGTAGTTAAGAGGCATGCCAAGAGTATCCTCCATTGTATTCCAAGCAGTTGTTTTACCAGCCCGTTCTCATCCCAGGACGTCATCTAACTGACGCTTTTGACCATACGTCAACATCCGACGTTTTAGGGTACCCTTTAACGTCAGTTAGATGACGCTATCTAATCCTAACCCTACCCCAGACCTAAACCTACCCGCGTCATCTAACTGAGCTAAAGGTAAAGCATCAGTTGTATGACAACCTAGGATCATCATCTAACTGACGTTAAAGGGTGCCCTAAAACGTTGGATGTTGACGTATGGTCAAAAGCGTCAGTTAGATGACGTCTTGGGATGAGAATGTGTTGGTTTTACTCTAGAAAGCGGCATATGATGAAATAATTAGATAATTCTGCGATGCAAGTCTACAACTGAGGCTTCATTCACTCTTCAGTCTCCCGTGTGGAATGGAAGTGAACTGAATCAGGTAAATCCTCCTTATTGTTGCTGGTATCTCTGGTATGCGCAAAGAACAGAGACGAGAGACCCACATTGGATCCATCAAATAGTTGGTGCTGGAATAGGGATTAATGGGGATTACCACAGAAGAACAAGAGGATAGGCACCACTGTCAAACTATGCAGGAGTTCTCTGTGAGTCTGAAGCAATATTTAAAAACCAAATAAATTTGGTACATTGTGTTAATAATATTGCTCACAAAGACGTAACCCGACAAGGTACAGTACATCTATAGTGTACAAGACCAGTAGCCTATATGTTGTGTTTTTGATGTTGCTGTCCAGAATGGGAAGCAGTGAACTGATTTTCCCAGCAGACTTCTAAACTAACTTTACAAGCAAGACTTCATTGGTCAACCACCATTAACCAAAAGATGAAGTGAATGGTTTGGATGCCCACCAACCAGTCCAGGGGTGTCCAATCCTGCTCCTGGTGGGCCAACGTCCTGCACACTTTAGCTCCAATCTGCTGCAACGCACTTGCCTGGATGTTTCAAATGAGTTCGGAAGATAATCAGATGAAGATGACCGATTTCCGTGGTCGTGGCTCCTAAGCAGTAGTCCTAAGTCAATCGATGAGAGAGGTTCAAAGACAGCCATTGTCACGGTCTTGTGACTCAAAGATAGCCAGCGATAATTTTCTGACAGTGTCAGAAATTTAGCATTATCAATGTGTTTGCTTCTACGACCTGCGTCTACTGAATAGCCAATAAAAATGCAACATGAAATGGCGTATTGATCAATTGGTGGCATGGCACTAAAACTACTCAACTCAAGCTCCATTTGCAAGATTGGCATGCCAGCCTGGCCTCTTTTCCATAGCCACTGACCGCATACATTCTCCTCTTTTTTTTCATTGCACGTACAAACTACAATTGCCAAAGTGTGATTCATCTTGCTCTATATTTGTTTACCACTATTGCATGCTGATGACGTTTTATTCTTCTTTATTAACTTGCATCCTAGCCTATGATTCAAAGGTGTCTACATACATGTTGTACCCAAGTTTATTAGATCCAAATTATTAGTATCGTACAATGTGATTTGTAATGATCTTTTAGAATTGCTGAAATCACACAGTCTGTTGCAGACATAATTAGAGAGTTAGAGGACAGTGGCAGGTTTGGACACCACTGCGCTTAGACCTACAATAACACGCATAGACCAGCATTACAGCAAGTGGGTTCTTAGATAAAATATAATGACTATGGCTGGAAAAGCAATAGTCCTTCTGTGGTAATTCAGAACTGTCCTAGTGAAAAGAAAGGGTCAATCATTTTAAGTAAACCTACACTGTCGCACTCAACTTGCCTTATCCAACAGATACAGTTTTCGTGTACTGAGATTTCGAGAGCATACAGTATGTTGCTCCCAGCCTTTTCCCTTGCTAATGGTTAATGCTATGCTAATGCTACACTTTCACTGTATCCTACGTAGTTTTATGGCAGTCAGCGAAATCGTCCCTCAGGAGCAGGAAACGTGGTGCAACAGCATGTAGGCAGATCCCTGTAAGATAACTTTGTTTGAGGGAATGTCCAATGCCTAGCCATAGCCTGGGGCCTGCTTCATTCGCACAATCTGGGATCATGCCTCAATGCGCACGTTTAATAGACACAGCGGACTTCATAATGACATCATGCCTTTGTTTGAAATCCCAACACCCATTCACCACTATGCTGCTGGCTTAGGCTTCCAGCGCCAGCAATATCAACAAGTAGCACCTTTAAATGAAGGCTCCAGGGTCAGGCTAACATGAGGACTGTTTGTTTGCTCCAACTTTTTGCATACTCTATGCCGATGGTGTTGAACTACTCGTGTAGGGCTCTGTTTGAAACTCCATGCAAGAGTTGACTTTAGACAAGTACATGCAAAGGTTAGGATAAATACATGTATTTATTGTCAGGCTACATAAGTTGCCAAAGTTGTCATTAGATGCTGGTCTTTGCTTTACTCCAAGCCTGGTTTTGCTTGTTTGAAAGGACACTTGCCAGACTGGGAGACTAGATTACAAACCAGCTGAAGACCAGCTTAAAACAGCTAAGGCTTGAGATGGTCTTATGTAGTAGCAGAAATAGGGAAAATTCCCAGGTACTTATATTTGTTTCCCCAACCTTGAACACTGGCATCTTGAAAAATCATGGCGCAATCAACCTAGTAACTGGAGAATCTCAGTTCTCAATCTTAGATCATTCAATCTCAGATTCTTCACAGATGATCCAGTTATTTTCCTCTGGTGATCTGCCAGTTTTTGTATTTTATTCTAGAGTAAATGCAACAGCGTCAGTATCCAGGACTTTGTATAATACCAATCATTTTTTTAACACGTATTTGTGATTTATTGCAGAGAAGTAACTTGTGTTTAATAGGAAAACATTTTTGCATACATGGCCCCGCCCTCCAAACCTTCACATAACCCACCCACTGAACATCATTCTTTAGTTTCAGCCAGTGGCAATGCTTGGTCCATGATGTCATTTCTAGAGCACATTCCAGTTGGATAAAAAGTGGTCCACATGGGCTAAAGCATTGTCTAGAGAGGATTATTGGTTGTGGTTCTGACTAATTGGACTGTTTGAGTCAAAAATTATGTGTACATTTTTGCTTGACCTTCTGTATAAAAGTAACGTATCTACATTTAAAAAACAAACAAACCCAAATGCATGTCCCCTTTCATGAGTTTACCATTGGAAATTATCATCGGTTTCATGATAACATGGTGTTGTTTTAGCCATTCCCAAATGCAGTATGATGTCACATGAGATACAAAATATATAAATAAAACAATTTTCTCTTTATTAAGTAAGTAGTGTTATCAACCATATATCATAAACTCTAAAAATACAACAAAATTAGCATGTTTAAATGTTAGCTTGATTGGGATTGGTATTTTGGAAAAGTTGCCATTTTCTTTTTCCATACTAGCCTGTTGCTAGCTTTTATGCTATTATATGCCTTGAAAAAAATAACAAATCGATCACTGTGATGAAACAGACTTTCTGGTTTTAGCATTTAGCATAGGATTACCCTGCATTTCGGAGTAAAAATGTACACGTAAACAAATATTTGTTTTTTTGATTATGGTTTTCTTTTGTGATAAGCCCAACTTACCACTTCAGTGCTCACTTCCTGTAAGTCAAAGAACAAATGTTTCTGAGAAAATGTGACCAGAGATAGATGATTGCTATATAGATTGATAGATAGAGCTCTGCTATTTTAAACTCAAGTAACATTGAAGTGAATCTCAAAATCGATGCTTTAATTAGGACCATGTCAAGTTTACACTTTTAAAATTGCCCTTTTCCCAATGCCAGTGACACATACGTTCCCATTTGTGTTTGTGAATCCTATTGTGCTACGCGTCACCATGCGTCGCCCTCTGAATAAAGGCTGTCTGGCTCCCAGCTTAAATATTGCAGCAAACTAAAAACCAACCATCCGACTGGATTCATTCACTTCTGCTCACTCGGGCGACAAGGATTGGAGGCCATAGGTGGGAAACCAGAGAGCAAAAAGTTCACTTCACACCACAGTGTGCCAAGAGAAGGGGGAACACACATACTCTGGAGCTCTTACTGTGGCAAGTTGCCCATTTTATACTGTTTACCTATATTGCTGTTTGGTCTATATAGAGCACTGTTGGTGTGAAGGTATGCATTTTAATCAGTTGTAGAGTTTTCTTTTGGCCTGTTTTGGCTTGTTTGGCCATTGTTTGATTTGATTGTCTTTCAAATTCTAGATAAATATCAGATGGTACTGATGCCACAAACATAGTTTTTTTTCAAATAACTGTCGCAAGTGGAATGACCTTTTGGGACAATCTATAATCATGAAGTGTAACTTGAGTTGTAGACTAATAAGACCGTTCACATCTCTTTTGTTTGTCCCGCAGTGCTGACAGTCAACCATGGGTGACTGGAGTTTCTTGGGCAACATCCTCGAGGAAGTGAACGAGCATTCGAACGGTAATCGGTCAGGTGTGGCTCACGGTCCTCTTCATCTTCCGAATCCTCATCTTGGGCACCGCCGGAGTTCGTGTGGGGCGACGAGCAATCGGATTACGTGTGCAGACACGCAGCAGCCGGGTTGCGAGAACGTTGCTGCACGACGAGGCGTTCCCATCTCGCACATTCGGCTGTGGGTGCTCCAGATCATCTTTGTTTCCACACCCTCTTTGGTGTACGTGGGCCACGCCGTCCACCATGTACACATGGAGGAGAAGCGCAAGGAACGGGAGGAGGCTGAGCTCAACAGGCAGCAAGAGATGAACGAGGAGAGGCTGCCGCCTCGCGCCCAATCAGGGAAGCGTCCGTACGGCCAAGGAGACGAGCACAAAGGGCAGCAAGAAGTTTCGTCTAGAGGGCACTCTCTTGAGGACCTATATCTGCCACATTATCTTCAAGACTCTCTTTGAGGTAGGCTTCGTGGTGGGCCAGTACTACTTGTACGGCTTCCGAATTCTGCCGCTGTACAAGTGCAGCCGTTGGCCGTGCCCGAACACGGTTGACTGCTTCGTCTCAAGACCTACGGAGAAAACCATTTTCATCATCTTCATGTTAGCCGTGGCCTGTGTCTCGCTTTCCTCAACTTTGTGGAAATCAGCCATTTAGGCTTGAAAAAGATCCACTTTGTGTTCCGTAAACCGGTGCGGCCGCAAGTCGAGGGACCGGGGGCGGCGAGAAGGCCCTACCCTCCATAGCAGCCTCCTCCATCCAGAAAGCCAAAGGCTACAAGCTGCTGGAGGAGGACAGAGCCACGTCGCACTTCTTCCCCTGACCGAGGTAGTTGGGATGGAAGCTGGCCGGCTGCCGGCTCCGGTACGAGCCACTCGGAGGAGAAATCGGACGACGCGACCCTACCTAAAAAAGACATGTCTAAGGTGTATCGATGGAAACGCTGCCCACCTACGCCCAGACGACAGTGATAGGACCGAGCGCGGCGGCGGGAGTTCTTCACAGGGACGAAGACGGAGGACGAGATGGCCGTCGAAGCGGACGTGGAAGCCAGCGAGACGATAGAAGACACTCGACCGCTCAGCAGCCTGAGCAAGGCCAGCAGTCGGGCAAGGTCCAGATGACTTGACGGTATAGATATTATAGAAACTGGATCAGAAGTGCAGTAGTTTTGGGAAAAGGCGTAGAAAGTAAGGGGAAAAGAGGTGCGGCGACACTTATAATACCAGCTTATTATTTTGAGGAAGAAAACAATTGAAAAAAATAATGCTGTGCAATTTTTATGAGGAAACTTGAGAGCTTGATTCATTTTTTTATACAGCAGTATTTTTTGTACTGTTTTTATCAAACAGTTAACAAACCAAAGTTAGCGATCTGCTACGTCAGGAGGAGTCGGGGGAACTTATATAGCAAAATGTGCTGTTTTTTTAATAATAACATTTTCTATCCAGAATTTTACATATTGAAGGTGAGATTCTGATGTTTACATTTTTTGGATTAGCCATTAGCTGAACGTTGTATGTGATATTTTGTTATTATTCTGATAAGAAAAAACTGTCAGGGCATCATTCTTTCACCTCAACAATTTCAACCACACATGATGATAAATAATCAATCTTATTTTCATTTGTATGTGAATGGTACTGTAATGGATAGGTGTATGTGTGAGGTGAAACACATGCTGATAGTTTCGTTGCACAGTCGTTAATCATGGCATATTAGCAAAATATAGACTATTTATTTAAAAGAAATGACCACCGCTGATACACGTTAAACACGATTCCTTGTTTTTCGTTTCAGTAAATTACATTATGAGTCTCTTGATTTCATAAACTGTAGGTCAGAGTGTTATCTAGCAATAACTGTGATAATAATAATAAATGCATTAGCCATAGAAAATATCGTTGGCCACATTCTTTCTAGTCTCTCTGCGCATGCAACCATGATGATGATGATAAAGATCATGCCCAATCAGCACAAAGTATTGTTCAACAAGAGACAATAAAACAACATTACATGACATGTCACCACAGACATCCTTGATGTTGTTGGAAACACCACTTTCACACTTTTGCCCTCGATGATGCTTTATTTAAATGAATTATATTTTAAAGGGCGAGAACAGAAGAGTTTCGCCCCATTATTGACTCAACATTTGTGGCAGAGACATGTCTTTTGTTTGAAACCATGCCTTGGAATTTAGTATGATATATATATATAAAAAAGGTCATGTAAGAGTTTGTTGTAATTATTACTCCTGACCAAATAAATTGTCCCTTTGTTTGTAAAACATCCACAGTTCTACAAAAGTCATTTACTGAAATGTATAAAAATGGTTCATTTCATGTCAAATGAGTGTTTATGATAACAGGCATGTCAACGGAGTTCAATCTACCTGCATTTTATATCTTTACCCTGCTAATGGTTTCATATTAGTTTGGTTTGAATGTAAAATTGTTTTATTTTATATTGTTGCCATGTAGAGTAGATAAACGTTTCCAGAACCCAAAGAAATGACGAACTAGAACTGAAAAACTAATTTTCTGTACTTTTTAGCGGTATTTACACTATATGCCGTATGTGGATGATACATCCTTTAAAGGGATACTCCACTTTTTGGAAATAGGTTCATTTTACTACTCCCCAGAGTTAAACAGTTGAGTTTTACTATTTTCGAATATTTCTGATATTTAGAACAATGTCAGTAACGAGACAGTTTCTGGTCCTGTTGACTTCCATAGTAGGAAAAAAAGATATACTATGGAAGTCAATAAGACCAGAAACTGTCTGGTTACTGACATTCTTCTAAATATCAGAAAATTGTCTGAATGGATTTCGAAAATGGTAAAACTCAACTGTTTAACTCTGAGGAAGTTGTAAAATGAACCTATTTCCAAAAAAGTGGAGTATCCCTTTAAAGTGAATGAGATTTCACCAAGTACACCATGCCTCTGGATTCTGCTCCTGGAACAACATTCCAATCAACCAATCAGATTCGAGGGACACGTTCAGGTGTGTCATATTTTAGCTTACAACCAGGTTTTGGTGCTTCTACATCAGTGTTATTCACCACTTAGTTCCCTCTAATTTTAGATATATTGGTAGGGTTAGGACTACATTTTCGGATGGGAATGCTGATCCAGCGACATCTTTTATTTAGGAAAATCACAGTGACCATTATTTAAAGGCACAAACACGAGATTCAAGGGCAGTACTGTAGGTCAAATAAAAAATTGCACCAAAAAATACCCTGACAAATGATCATCATTTTGCCCCCTTCTGTACTAATGTGAAGGATGCCATTGTCTATTCACAAAGCAATGTTTAACAGCAGTCATTAAAGGGTTTGTCTACTCTGGGTTTTTTTTTTTTTGTTTTTTTTTTTTGGTCACTGCAAAACATTTCTTCAGTCTTTTTCCGAAGAGGAAACAACAGTGAAACATTGAGGCCTGTTATTGAGAAGATAAGAGCACGAGATTTCGTCTTAGAGAAGCTTGCTTTCACTTTCTGTGAAATTCAAATCAGAACAACCTGTGACACATTAGTGCAAAGTTTGTAGCAGAGAACTGAATCTACATTTTGCTGTAGACACAGGATTTGAGAAGACAGCGATCAACAGTTCGCCACACCATAAAAAACACATCGGATTTCAGGATGATGAGAGAAATTCTGATTGATTTTCAATGAGTTTCAATGGCAAATTGTTCTAAGTTACTTTGATTTAAGGCCTTTATCATTTCATTTATTTTTACTAACTTGTAGTCCTTTTCTGCAGAAATGATTGTCAGTTGAAACCTGTGAATATAGCCAATAAAAGGTCATGTGTGGTCAACGAGACTGTCTGCCAGTATTTATTAATATCAGTGTTTAAAATTCATTTGAACTGAACAAGTTTACATAGATGTCTCTCACACACATTTAACTCTAAATGAGGACATACTATTCATGTTTTTTTATTGTGTACAATATTCATATACAATCTATTGACACACACACTTGATATAATTGAATTTATATATGTAATTCAATAATATATATTTTGTATATAATTAATATTTTATCATTTATAAACTACATTGATTGGTTTCTTCTTCTCCCCCATTGGGAACCTCTCCAGAAGGAAGCTTTCACTAGATATATAGCTAACTTCTTAGGTGTCATTTGCCTTCAAGTTTAACATAGATAGAAATACTTAAAGCCACGAGAAACAAACTAATATTTAAAGCATCCAAACTGCATAAATATGGTAATAATTGGCTTTATGCATCGCTGCACTACTTTCTGAACTTAAGCCAGCTCCTTGTTTCCTGTCTGCTATTATTGGCCAAGCTTGATTATTTCAGGTGTGTCTGATTATTGTTGCCGTGACAACTGAGGTCAGGCACACCTGAACTAATCAATTTGTCCAATAATGGCAGACATGGAACAAGGAGCTGGCTTAAGTTCAGGAAGTTCGGGCTTTTGTAAGGTTCAGCTGAGACTCAGAACACGTCTGCTGCTCTCTTGTGGTCATTTGATGAATTCTTTTATTCTTTAGGAAAACTCGTTACAAAACAGTTTGAGAACAGGACAAAAAATCTGCAAATAAGATTTGAATGGGTAAACATGGCTTTATGGACATGAAAACTATCATAACAACAAATAAAATAATGCTTTTCAACTCAGTTAGTGAACGAAAAGCCTTGTTTTTTTCTAGAAGGAAAATTATGGAACACGATGTCCTGACAGGCTGGAATTCTTGCAACCAGCACAAACACAATAATTTACCATTATATGGCTTCTTTAAAACTGATCTAAAACTTTCTGTGTCTCACTACTGCCTCTACATCCACACACAACAATGAGAAAGCGGTCCGCAAGCTCTTTTATTTGCCTCGGCCTACGTCATATGACGCGTTGCTTGCGGGAAAGGCGTATTCCAGAGCCTAGCACATTTTCATCAAAATCTCTACATCAAATGAGATTTCATTACTTAGTAATTTCTACATATGTGTTTTTAAAGACCTCTGCGGACAATTTAAAGTATTAATTCAGAAATAAATTCAACCTGCATATTGCTCTTTAACATGCTTTATAAAAATATCTGTGGGGTATTTTGAGCTAAAACTTCACAATAGACACTCTGGGGTCATCAAAAACTTATCTTTTGAAATGCACATTATACAATCCCTTTAATTAGAGTGAAGATGCTTGTAGCAAGCAGGCGCGGGAACAGACACCATTGGTGCTAGTGTTAAGTCACCTGCGCGCCACAACTGTTTGGAATCCCACGAGAGAAGCTCCAGAACGATAAGGCTACGTCGACATTAATCCGGATAGATTTGAAAACGGGGTTTTTCGTTTAAAAACGCTCTCCGTTCAACACGTAGCGTTTTCCGACGTTTCAGTGTGGACGAGAAACTTCTAAATTCACTTTACTGCGCATGCGTGAAACTTCTCAAAAGCTCACTGAGATGACACAGATGGGAAACTAAAAAATATAATGTTATCGCACAATAACAGGATAATTTTATTTAGCAAAATATCTCACCATCACGGATGCGTCCAGGTCGCATTCAGTCACCATATTTGGTCTAAAACGCGACTGCTCTCGCCGCAGGACAGCAAAGGTGAGTAGGCTACATTATCTGTCATCTTTGCAGGACTGTGCTATGAAGAATAGCACATATTAAATAACATAGAAAGTAACATATTTTAGCAATAGTGTAAACGAAAACGTATCAGTGTGGACATGGCCTAAAAGGAGGAGTGACAACAAGGCCTGGGACATTATGTTGGGGTTTAATTATGTTTATATGTGGCAGTCATACGTGAGGTCCTGGCAGCTTTATTGTTCGTTTTTGTGATTAAAGTTTTATATTGATAGTTTGTCGGTTCCCATTTTCCTAAACTTAATGCAATGCTCACTGCAACTATAAAAATGAATCAATACTAGTTTTGCGACGGTAGAACAACAAACGTCATGTGTTTAAGGATTCAGTTCACTTAAAAAAAAAAACTTTTGCGGATCATTCTTCAGTCGAAAAGAAATCAAGGTTTTTGAAGAAAACATTACAGGATTTTTCTCCATATAATGCATTTCAATGTAACCCAATGGTTCAAAATGACAGTTTTATTGCAGCTTCAAAGCTTTACGACACTCAGACGATGATTAAGAGTTCCATCTAGCCGAAACGATCGGCTATTTAAAAAATAAATTAAAAAATTAAGTTTTCTAAAGCACAAATGCTCGCCTTGCTCTGTGATGAGCTTTTGTGACTCTCCTGTTCAAACTTGTTTGTCAAAATGAACGAATCTTTTTTCGTGTCATTTCATTCATATTGTTCGTTGAATGAACCATTGACTCAAAAAGATTCATTCATTTTGACGAACGAGTTTGAACAGGAGCAAGGTGCATTCGTGCTTATAAAACTTATTTTTTTAATTTATTTTTTAAATGGCCGATGCGTTTGGCTAGATAAAACCATTATTCATCGTCTGGTGTTGTTTCAGACCGCTTTGAAGCTACAATGAAACTTGTCTTTTGGACCTTGAATACGTTGGGGTCCATTAAAGTCCATTATATGGAGAAAATGCCTGTATGTTTTCATCAAAAACCTTAATTTCTTGGACTGAAGGAGAAGAAAGACATGGACATCTTAGATGACATGGGGGTGAGTAAGTTTTTTTAAAAGGAATAGTTTTTTGTTTTAGTTTGCTTTATTTAAGTTTTTCTGCAGAGAATTCTAGGGGTGTGAATCTTTGAAGGGCATTTCCTTTGTGATGTCTAATAGGAAATAACAAGTGACTCGCACACCGCAGCTGCAGGACTTTATCAACCAGTCGATATCAGGGTGAGTTTTACTGCCAGTCTTCATTGTTTTAAATCATTCATACGTTCTTTTTTTAACCAGTGGAAAACACTGTAGCCTACATGAGTTTATATTTTCACCAATCTCAGGTTACTTTGTGTTGGACCATCTTCAGCAGATGAATGGATAACCATGGTTTCCAGTAATAGTTCTGGTAATGGAGGTGAGTTGAGACTGTTCACTCTGAAACTTAAATGAGACTTTGATTTTGAAATTATAATTCTTCAGAGCTGTTATGAAATGGCATGGAATGAAATTATTTTCAAGAGTTTTAAAAACTCAAAGCAGACATTAAAAGAGGTCTAATTTTTACTATTATTTTGTAGATCAATCGCAATCTTTCAGTCTTTCGAAGATAGCCAGCCTTTCAACAGTGGTTGTGTTGACTGTCATCTGGTGTTTTGTTTTCCTTCTGGTATTCATTATCTGCTTGTGTTCATGGAAAACTCGACAAAATGAGGTGAAATATTTTTACATTCACTTATAACTGTAGCAAATGCAAAGGACAGCAATGCATTGATATCTAGACAAACGGTGAGATTGATTATTAATTGGTTGTTGTCTGATTCTAAAAGGTCACACACGCTGATGTCTCTTTAAATGAGGTATGAATCAGGAATTCACACCTCCTCCATGTCAAACCTCAACTTTAACTATTTAGTATCCGTCTATGCCAGTTGTCGCTCAATTGTGGTTTGTCTTTATTTTTAGGTCGTTGAAAAGAAGAGAATCCGAGAAAATCATAAAAGTTATAAAGAGAGGGTTAACTCAGTTTACTATGAGTGGTTTATGGGTCACCCCCCACACATCAATTCAGAGTTAAATTAAATTATAGAAATGTCTTAATGCATTATAGTCAGTTACAATGTCAAACACTGCCAAAACTCTTAACTGAAATGAAGTTCAGCATTGTTTTGTTTTTTTCATTTGTCATGACAATCCAGCAGACGGCGCTGTTGCACAGAATCAGTCATGGATGCAGTTATAAAAAACAAATATTATACTGTAGATTCACCCGAAAAATTATAATGATAATTCTGTCATTTATTCTCTCATCTTGTTCCAAAACACAGCCTATATATAGCCTAAGAGCTTAAAATCCTTAAACATTGTTTATTCCCAAGTTTAAATTCTGAATTTTAATTGGGGTCTAGACTTTTGAACCCCAATGCATCATACAGTATAATTATGTTAAGTTACCCAAATGTACATGCAAATTGCACCTGTTTACTTAACAACTTAAATGGTTTGGCAATTGTAATCCTTATAAACCATGCCAATAAAATTGTATCTGTGTGCGCGTGGTTCTGGTATTTTGCAACGTATAGCGACCAAATATCCCCATAAGGATAGTAATACCAGCATTTCTTGTACTTTGAGGGCACTTTTTTTGTCACCATGACGAAAACATTTTATAAATCATACAAATAATGTTTTTTTGAATACGTTTTCTGTGATGGGTATTGGGATAGAACATGCAGTTTGCACAGTATAAAAATCATTGTGAGAACTGCCACCCTTTTTTTTTCTTCATTTCTGTCACCTGATGGAATTTGGGTTGCTTGCTACTGTCGCCTCTGGCTTGCTTATAGGGACACTTAATATTCAGCATTATTACTGACTTGACTGCACTGCACTATTGGATGAAAATTGAACTGAGATGGACAATGACATTACTGTTTTCTGCAGAGATGCTTTATTGCCGAATTTAACTCATTCCACAGTTGACGGTACTTTAGTTACTGAACCAAAATGAATCAACACTGAACTGATTTCAACTGAATAATGACTATTGTCTTTTTAGAGCTAATTTACAGCGTATCTTAATTCTGTTTTGAGACCATTGAATCAGTAATTTCCTGTTTATGTGTGTTTATGGTGGCCATAAAGGGATAGACATGGTCAGAAACAATGCTCAGGAAGGCTGTGGCATTTGAAACTTGATGCCCTAATTGACACTAAGGGGCCTAAAGTGTGCCAAGAAAACACCATTACACCACCACCACCAGCCTGCACAGTGGTAACAAGGCATGATGGATCCATGTTCTCATTCTGTTTACGCCAAATTCTGACTCTACCATCTGAATGTCTCAACAGAAATCGAGACTCATCAGACCAGGCAACATTTTTACAGTCTTCAACTGTCCAATTTTGGTGAGGTCTTGCAAATTGTAGCCTTTTTTCCTATTTGTAGTGGAGATGAGTGGTACCCGGTGGGGTCTTCTGCTGTTGTAGCCCATCCGCCTCAAGGTTGTGCGTGTTGTGGCTTCACAAATGTTTTGCTGCATACCTCGGTTGTAACGAGTGGTTATTTCATTCAAAGTTGCTCTTCTATCAGCTTGAATCAGTCTGCCCATTCTCCTCTGACCTCTAGCATCAACAAGGCATTTTCGCCACAGGACTGCCGCATACTCTGTTTTCCCCTTTTCACACCATTCTTTGTAAACCCTAGAAATGGTTGTGTGTGAAAATCCCAGTAACTGAGCGGATTGTGAAATACCCACTGCGTGGAGCACTTTTATGATGGATAGATATATGCACTTTTAAGCACTTCGAAACAGAAACGTCCATTCACTACCATTACAAAGCTTGGAAGAGCCAGGACATTTTTTTCATATAACTCATTGTATTCGTCTGAGAGAAGAGTGTCATATTAACCTAATGAGTAAATAATGGGCTTATTTGTCATTTTTGGGTGAACTACTATCCCTTTAACCTGGGATAAAATCAATGGAAGTCTATGCACTGTCCTCACTAATATAGCGAAACAAACACTGTGTATGTGTGTGTGGCCTGGGAAACCCTACATTGCACAAAGATGGCAAGTCCTTGTGGGGACATTTTTGTTCCCCATGAGGAAAACAGCTTATAAATCCCAAGTTTTTTGAAAATGTAAAAATGCATGAATGTAAAAAAAAGTTTTGTGTATGTTTAGTGGTAGGGTTAGTGTAGGGGGGTAGCATATACAAAGTCCCCATAAAACATGAAAATGTGAGTGTGTGTGTGTTTGGGGGTGGGGGTCTGGGGGAGGGTGAATCACTGGATCTCTCCAGAAGTCTGTAATGTTGTCCTTCAGTTCTTACTCTGCCTGCGCAGCAGCTCCTCTCATCTCCCGATAATGGTAAGTCATCAAGCTTCATGAATCCGACCTTATATGTGCAACAATACATCTGATATATGTGTTCTTATATTTGTGTGTCTTTCTGCAGATTATTAGGACACTTTCTCCATTCATTGTCCTCTTCGTTGTCTGCTGTTACGCAGAGGTAAGACAGAAAGCTTTCTGAATTCTTTGGACAACATTCTCTAATAGAAGAAAAAGTGACTTTAGAAGTCGAACAGAACACTTTTGTATATTTTCTATCTTGGATATTGCTGATATAAATAACTACAGCCATAAATCCATCCAGATATCAGAGGATTTATTTGGCATGTATATTAAAGCCTAATCATTTGAGACAGTCACTTAAATATAATTTTTATGCTTTTTGTTGATAAACGGGTTTCTAAACTCTAAACAATGCTGGGTTGTTTGAACCCAAATTTGGGTCAAATATGGACCCAAATGTTGGGCTAAAAATGTAATTTCTAATTTTAACCCAACTTCAACTTTCACTTTCAACTGTACATTTTTTAATTGCAATTTTAACCCAACATTTGGGTTTGTCTATATTTGACCCAAATTTGAGTTCAAACAACCCAGCATTTTTTAGTGTAAAGTAGGACTATCTTTCGAGAGTTCATTTGTTAAGAAAGGTTCATACATTTAGTGTTAATTTAAAGGGTCTTTCCGTATTGATTTTTCATAGGCAGAACAAAAGGTTCTATAGAAAAGAAATAAAGAACGGTTCTGTCAGGCACTTCATATATAGAACATTTTTAAGGGTTCATATCAGGGTTTCATTTGATGGATTTAGTTAATTAATTTAAAATTAATTAATTTATTTATAATTTCTGTTAAATCAATTTTTTTTAATCATGAATAAAACAGCTTGTAAACATAATTTATCACTAGAAAAATTTAAATAACCCATTAAACATAAAAGCATTATGCATTAATGTAAGACATTAGAACCGTTTCGGCAATAAAGTGTTTTTTAAAATTGAGTGAAGAACCCTAGAGTTCTACACAGGACCCCATCAAACCTTTTTTCCCAAAGAGAATTGCATTGAGTTGTGTTTAAGGGACTAAAGGAAATGACTAAACATAATGGATAATATACTTGGCGAAAATGACTAGCACTCTTTACGTTTTTCTACGAATTGTTTTCACACTGTGATAGTTTCAACTTACTGTAACTTCAGAAGCAGCTTTTGTCAGACTGTTAACGTATTAGTGAGGGCGTCAGACGTGAGCAAAATTTTCTGGGCATGAACAGCTGCTGTTTGTCTTGGCAGGTAAAAGCAAAGTAATTGGTACGTGGAGTAATGGAAAGCAAAACAACAGCAGACGTTACCACCTGGGTGGTATAAGGCCATTGCTTCACACAGATGCAAAGACACAGCCATTCTGTCTGTCACAAACACAAACATCCGTGATGTGTGTAACTATCAGAGTTGAAGTTCTGGCCTGTGATCAGTCCTCTGGTACTTGTGCAGTGTTGACATAGTTAGACATGGCAGATGTGCTGGTCTTTTCATGTTGGGCCCTGGAGGCCTGTTGCATCTGCACATCATCATGACGAACGACCACATGCCTTTTCATTAGACACCAAACAACAGGTCTCACACACCGAAGCTCTAGTTGTGTAGAGGGTATAGTTTCAGGGATGACTTGTCAGCTAACATCTGCATGATGATGAGATGGTTGAGGAACAGACTGACCTTTTGGAAAGTTTGGTGTCTAAGTTTTAAAAAATGTTTGGTAATACTTTACTTGAAGGGGTGTGCATAAGACTAGCATGACACCTTCATAATCATGACATGACATGTTTGTGACAATTGTCATTAAGTGTCATTCGCTCAGTTATGACATTTTTAATGCAAATATGACATTGTTTGAGATGTCTTTGTTATGACACCTTGACATAAACCAATACATCATAACCTGTCAGTGTCTTTGTCATGACAACTTGACATTACTGAGACAACACAACCTGTCATAAACATGACATAGCAGATTAATAATCAAACTTCAGAAAGCACCTAGCTTTATTGGTTAACATTACATTAAACTGTCAGGTGGTTGGTTTTGACATTGGCTGTCATGAAGCTATTTTAACTTGTTAATGACAAATTCGATACCACTAGTACCACTGTAGTTGAGGTCACGGAAAATATTCATGACACAGTTATAATGACCTCAGTGACAGCCAATGTCAAAGCCAACCACATGACAGTTTAACTTAATTTAATGTCAAGTTGTCATGACTAAGACACTGACAGGTTATGATGTTATGGTTTATGTCAAGATAACAAAGACATCTTAAACATGTCATACATGTCATATTTGCATTCAAAATGTCATTATTGAGCGAAAGACACTTAATGACAGTTGTCATAAACATGCATAAACCCTACTTCATATTCAATACATGTCATGTCATGATTATGAAGGTGTCATGACTAATTAGATGTATTGTTTCCACTATGCAGGTTTAACAAAAAATAGAAAGTAGCATGTTTGTCATCATACTAAAGGTAAAGTGTATTTGAGTAAATTGGGCCAATTTTGACAGTCATATCAATGGCAAAATTGACTTAAACTCACCATGTATGCACAGAAGTTTAGTAGTCTATACTTCAGCAGTTCCTCCAACATAAAGAGTTACAGCTGGCATTCTGATCATGCAATCATATGAACATGGACAGACAGAAGTATGTGATCTAGCCCCTGGGGCAGAGAGGGGCTTAACTGCTTTGCTCAAACATACTGCAACTAGATAACACAGGATGGTATCAGATAATTAGGATTTTGCAAGGTACGAATCTAATGAGCTTTTGGATGGTGGCCTGTGAGTATAAATACAAAGTCATATTTCTTTCAGTAGAGGATGTTGCCTGTGCAAGGTGTTGTGTGTGGTTGATAGGGTGTTGCTAGGGTTGCTTTTGGGTGGGTTTTGCAAGTTATACATGCTTATTTGTGCAAGTTACAAAACAATCTGGTCCCTAGAAGCCCATCTATGAACCTTTGACTGTAGATGTGTGTTTAGCACCAGATGTGTGTTTAGCACCAGAACTAGAAGGTAAGACTCCTTTACTAATATTGTGAGGATAGAAATATGGATTTATCGATATACCAAAGGCCTGAGATTGAACCTGAACGATTTAGTGGATTCAAAAATGTGTTTAGGGTTTGGGAAAGCACCAAACTACTTATAGAGCGTGTTTATTACAAATGCTGCAGAATGTGCTGCAATACACAGGAACCAACACTGTTTTTCAGCACTTACTGAAAGGTGTTGCTATGAAACATTATTGCAAAACAGAGACAAAGCAAGCAATTGTGAATATTTGGCATAAGGCCTGAAAAACTTATACCAATGACGAAGTGACCACATTTTTCTCACATCTTGTCTTTGACAGCATACTTGCATTGTTTCATGCAAGTGTTAAAATGTGGATAATTACATGTTTTTTTTAGCATGGTTAAAAAAGTAGTTTCTCCTTTGTGGTTTCCTTATGACTTTTCAAAATGTGAGGTTAAGGTGTAGTTTTCCTTGCTTTACTCATTTGCAGGAAGTTGTATGTTGACCATTCAATGTTCATTTTGACCATGAACAAACAATGACCTCTCATTTTAATTCTGTGCTGGCAGCATAGCAAAAATAGACAGAAAACGAAGGTTGCGCTGCTGAATCTGCACTGCTTCTGCAACCACATTCATTTCCATTTTGAATAAGCTGTTAACATGGGCACGTACTGCATACGGGTCACAAAACGAGACTACATCCGAATAAAAGCAAGAATGAGACAGCCAATGCAGTCAGTCTTTCATACCAGGGGTTTATTTCACAGTTAGGAGTGTATAGTGACTTCTGTTCACTAATGCTCTGCTGTCATCTAACAGAGTCTGTCCGCTCTGATCTCCATCAGACGATCTCAGCTGACACACTCTGGAATGTGAGGAATGTTCTGTCTGCCCTCTGGTTTTAGGTCAAAGCCGGTGTTTGTGTGTCTTCTGTGCTTTTTACAGGCCGTTGGTGGTGATATTTGTGTGAAATTAGTTTCCGCTTGGCTCAGCTTATTGCTGTTAATTTTCTGTTGAATTTGTGTCCCCCAAGAGGGGTGTGAATTCCTCTGTCTCTCGGCTCTCTCTCTCTAACTTCTTGTTAATATTAATGTTTAACTCTCATTTTATCATTCATAAGTGTGGGGAAAGGGAACACTGACTGTATTGTCATACTAAATCAGTTTGATGGTACCTTAAACAAATGAAATACACTACAGTTTAAAAGTATGGGGTCTGTTAGATTTGTAAATGTTTTTGAAAGTAATCTCTTATGCTTGCCAAGGCTGCATTTATTTGATTAAAGGTCCCCTGACATGGGGTTATCTTTATTATTTTATGTTTTATAAAATGAAATAATAAAATATATAAAATAATAAAATTACCCCTGACATGGGGTTATTTTATTATTTCATAATGTTTATAAGCTGGGTTGCCCTTATAATGTTAGTATGTTTTTTTAGATCAAAAATAGTCATAATTTAGAAAAAAAAGCAATTTTCCTTGCCAATTTTAGCCTCTGATTTGAACGCTCTGTTTGAAGGGGCGTGTCTGCTGTGGAATTCAGATGTAACCGCCCACTGCTGTGATTGGCTGACATGCTCGCATATGAAATAGCTATGTATTACATGTGAAACTTTTACTACATCTATTATAGGTTTTTACTATTACAGCTATCGAGATTAACGATAACAAATTAAAGTATTTGGATCTATTCCCATCACATAAAATGTTGCTGTGATGAGCATTGGGTAAGCAGAGGACAGTCTGTTGATCGCGAGAATGAAGATCTTATCATTGCAACGTAGTTTCTGCTCTCTCTAATGCTTTCACCAATGCAAACACGATGATTTACATAAAGAGCTTCGTTGTGCAGTGTAACGTGCGTCATTGATTATAACGAGTTGTCCAGATAATCTCGCGCTGTGTGGAAAAATTGTTCCTTGATCGGTTTCTGTATAATTTGATTATATCATATCATTTTTATCCTACTAAAAGAAACAATGTGAAGTTGATATTTCAGTCACTGGCTTGACTTTATGTCATTAGCATAAACAGTATGGACGATTTTGAGAGAACGATTAACTTACCTGTCCGAACTTGAACATTTAGGCTACACATCAGAAATTGTTGCTTTCTGTTCATCGAGTTGAGGAAACAGTCCTTGGTGAAATGTTTGGACCATACAAAACTTTGGGAAGCAAATACAGACTAGGGGAACTAATATTAATGTTAAAACACTTTTAAAAAACCTGTCTCTGAGGGTACACTATGTAACTTTTACACTATGTAGCTTTAGATGTTAATAAACAACTTCATGCGTCTTGAGAACGAATATTGTTGCCGGAGCTACTTCTCTCTGTTTATGTATATGATGAGTCATGCAGGTCTAGTCTGGGCTAGTCTAAATATAAACACTTATTTTAGGCGTAACATTCAGGATAAGACAAAAACACTGTTTGATAGATGGATTCATGATGTACTTGCTTGTAATTTTTTAACCAAAAATGTTTTTGAAGTCATGCCTTTGGTTGTGCCAATGTTGCTGTGTTGGATTGGTTATGTTACTCAAATGAATATAGAAGAGGAATATACAAGCTGCTTTCCTTATTTTAGAAGAGCCAATAAGAGCCAATTCAAATATCTTGAATCAGACCCAGTCTAAAACTTGAGCAGTATCTAGCAAGGGAATTTGTTTTATTTGTCGTGTTAACAGATCAAATAAATAGACAGGGCTGTTAGCGTTGCCCTTTGTGCACATTTACCATTTGCACAGAAACACACACACACTGGCAGATTGTGACACTTTCTCCAAATGAGATCTTAGTATTGGCACTCAATGCACATTTTATGTGAAATACTCATTGCATGTGCACTCTTTCTGTGAGATGGAAAGAAAGAGAAGCATCACATTAGGCTGCTCCACGTTACACGAGACTCTTTTCCTTGAAATACCATTCTATTGTCTTCCACAATCTTCCCAGTGAGATGTTAAAGGTCAGAGTTAAGGGGTCACAGGGGATGGAGAAATGGACAGATGTCCTAAGGCCATGTCAACATGTTAACAACTATTACGCCATCTTCCTGTACACTCCAATGCAGTCTGCACCAGCAAGTATAAACTTGCTATTTATTATAGAATAGAAAAAGAATATCACTTGAAATTTATTTAATTTTATTTTATTATCAAGAATATTAACAGTGTTCCATTTTTGGTCTTTTTAGTTGCACTTTAAACTAAATTAAAAATAAACTTTGACAGAGGTGAAAGACTGCAAATTGGTAGAGGTTAAAAAAACCTGCTGCTTTAAAATATTTTTATACTTTTTATCTCACAATTTTGACTTTTTCTCTCACAATTTGATAAATTAAGTCAGAATTGCACAATATAAACAAGCAATTCTCACTTTTTTCCTCGCAATTTCAAGTTTATATCTCAATCCAGAGAGAAAAAATATCAATAACAATTAAGAATAAAATCACAATTCTGATTTTATTTATCACAATTCCTAATTTCTCACAATTGCAAGTTAAAAAGACAAAATGGCGCCAGATAAATTTGCAATTGCTAGAAAAAAGTCAGAACTGTAAGGTAAAAAGTCGCAATTACCTTTTTTTATATATTGGATACACATATGTTGCAGATGGTTAGTGCATGTGTGAGAGTGTGTGTGCCATCTGTCTTGCAGACATGAGGTGCTTCTTTTAGATGTGTGTTTCAGTGAGTAACAGCATGCGCTGGTGTATTGTCATGGTCAGACTCTTTGTTACTCACCCTCTTTATTTGATGGCAAAGGCCAGCAGGTCTAGCTCCCATCTGGAGCTGTGTCACTATGGCTTTCACTTCAGTCTGCACCAATCAGACAGCACAATAAACGGACAGCACATGTCTGTAGGGAGTGAGTAAGCAAAATCTGTTTATTTAGGTGAAAACTTGAGTAAAAGTCCATTTTATAATACTGTGGGTGTGTGTGTAAGGTTACTTGGATGTTGTCAAATACAGAAAACAACAATTTGATAGTCATTTAATATAATTCTGCTCCAGATTTTGTTAGATATGAATTTATGGAAGCCCTGAACCGGAACGTATAATAATAATAATAAAAATAGGGCTGTGCAAAAATTAATTGGGATTAATAGCATCCAAAATAAAAGTCTGTGTTTACATAATATATTTGTGTGTACTGTATATAATTGTTTTGTATATAAATACACACACATGCATGTATATATTTAAGAAAATGTGTTATTCATATATAAAATAATTATATTTATATAATATATGATTATGTATTTAAATATATACACTCACCGGCCACTTTATTAGGTACCCCATGCTAGTAACGGGTTGGACCCCTTTTGCCTTCAGAACTGCCTCAATTCTTCGTGGCATAGATTCAACAAGGTGCTGGAAGCATTCCTCAGGGAGTTTGGTCCATATTGACATGATGGCATCACACAGTTGCCGCAGATTTGTCGGCTGCACATCCATGATGCGAATTTCCCGTTCCACCACATCCCAAAGATGCTCTATTGGATTGAGATCTGGTGACTGTGGAGGCCATTTGAGTACAGCGAACTCATTGTCATGTTCAAGAAACCAGTCTGAGATGATTCCAGCTTTATGACATGGCGCATTATCCTGCTGAAAGTAGCCATCAGAAGTTGGGTACATTGTGGTCATAAAGGGATGGACATGGTCAGCAACAATACTCAGGTAGGCTGTGGCGTTGCAACGATGCTCAATTGGTACCAAGGGGCCCAAAGAGTGCCAAGAAAATATTCCCCACACCATGACACCACCACCACCAGCCTGAACTGTTGATACAAGGCAGGATGGATCCATGCTTTCATGTTGTAGACGCCAAATTCTGACCCTACCATCCGAATGTCGCAGCAGAAATCGAGACTCATCAGACCAGGCAACGTTTTTCCAATCTTCTATTGTCCAATTTCGATGAGCTTGTGCAAATTGTAGCCTCAGTTTCCTGTTCTTAGCTGAAAGGAGTGGCACCCGGTGTGGTCTTCTGCTGCTGTAGCCCATCTGCCTCAAAGTTCAACGTACTGTGCGTTCAGAGATGCTCTTCTGCCCACCTTGGTTGTAACGGGTGGTTATTTGAGTCACTGTTGCCCTTCTATCAGCTCGAACCAGTCTGGCCATTCTCCTCTGACCTCTGGCATCAACAAGGCATTTCCGCCCACAGAACTGCCGCTCACTGGATGTTTTTTCTTTTTCGGACCATTCTCTGTAAACCCTAGAGATGGTTGTGCGTGAAAATCCCAGTAGAATAGCAGTTTCTGAAATACTCAGACCAGCCCTTCTGGCACCAACAATCATGCCACGTTCAAAGTCACTCAAATCACCTTTCTTCCCCATACTGATGCTCGGTTTGAACTGCAGGAGATTGTCTTGACCATGTCTACATGCCTAAATGCACTGAGTTGCCGCCATGTGATTGGCTGCTTAGAAATTAAGTGTTAATGAGCAGTTGGACAGGTGTACCTAATAAAGTGGCCGGTGAGTGTATATACATAGTTTAAGCGCAAATAATTCTTAAATATATACATGCATGCACAGGTATTTATGTATACAAAAATAATTGTATACAGCACAAACAAATATATTATGTAAACACAGACTTTTATATTGAATGCGATTAATTGCAATTAATTTTTGCACAGTATAGCATTTCAATATAGCATTTCAAGATTAAAGTCGAATTTCAAAATTAAAGTTGAAACATTTCAAGATTAAAGCTCGAAAAATTTCGAAGATTAAAGTCGAAACATTTCGAGATTAAAGTCTGAAACATTTTGAGATTATGGTCGAAACCTTTCGAGAATAAAGTCGAAAAATTTCGATACAGTCTTCTATAGAAGTTTATGCATTCATAACACTCACTCACAACCTGTATTAATTTTTAAAGAATGTCGGTAAACAGTTGATGACAACAGACATTGACTTCCGAATTAGAAAAAAAAAACAATGGATGTCGATCCATTCATTCAGGTTTGGAACAACTTGAGGCTGCTTAATGACCGAAATATCAGTTTTGGCCGAACTATTCCTTTTCAGTATTTAGAGTATTAAAACAATAGGTCCTTCAGCATAAGGGTATTGTAACTTAATTTTCTGAAGCGTTTTCCTTCCTTCACCAGTCCTGTGTTTGGTGTAATGAACAATTTTAATCATTATTCTTGTGTTGTGTTGTGTGCAGGAGGTGAGGAGTAAAAGTAAAGTTTGTGCGAATGTGTTCTGTGGAGCTGGAAGAGAATGCGCTGTAACAGAGAAAGGAGAGCCAACCTGTCTGTGTGTCGAGGTGAGTCACATCTATTCTATTTCAGACACACATTGTGCCTTTCTAAATATCCACACTTGCGGTCTTGGCCGCTTGATAGCATGTGCACTCGACAGGAAGTGCACATGATATATATATATACTGTACATACATTTAACATGAAGGGATAAAAAAAACCTGTGGCTCAATTTTACCATAAACAACCTGATTTTCCACCACCACTTACTATTCTCTCAAAAATATTATAAAAAGACTGGGTGTTTTACATCACTATAGTTGGTTTTGCATTAGAGATGGTGGAGACCCTACAAGTATCATTTAAAAAAAGACCATGAGTCACAACAACCTAACAATACTTCATAACATTGATAACATGAAAATGACAGGTGGAAAAAATGTCAAATTCGATTGGACACACAGCGTTTTACATCAACAACAAAACATGGAAAGGTTTTTACCTCAATTTTAAAAGTTGATATGCCAATTTTGCTATAAAAATATGCAAAAGTATATGGTTAGTTGGCATATTATTCTTTGCGAGTTCATTTTTGAGTTAAGATTGACTTATTGAGAACCGCTGTTATATAGATATCATAAATGTACACTTATTTTAATGTCTATGTTTTTATCAGCAATGTAAACCCCATAAGCGTCCAGTCTGCGGAAGTAATGGGAAGACATACCATAATCACTGTGAACTGCATCGTGATGCCTGTCTCACTGGACTCAAAGTACAGGTGGCCCATGATGGACATTGTGAAGGCAAGTGTGTGTAGATTTAGTTGTATAGTTTATAGTGTCTAAATAGCATGCATCTATGGAATGTCGCAATAAAGATCACAGACATTTCCGTTTCAATGACTAGTGTGTTCACTGCAAAACCATAGATCATGCGCATGAAAGCAGTTACAACGAAATCTCATTGTTACCTAGTTTTGGTGCTATTTATATAATAGCAGCCATTTACCTCTCAGAAATGGCACTACATGTTCCTACATTAGAATACATAAATATGCAAGAGATTAAGAACTTTGCACAAAGAGCAGCTCCTGTTTTCAGCTGAAAGTCACTAACCTTGTTTCTGTCTCCTCATTTAGAGAAAAAAATGGAAAAGATCACCAACAGCCCAAGTGAGTAAACAAGCAGATTAGATTAAGAACTGGTTATCATTAAATACACACACATCATATCATTTTTCTTTTTTAAATGTGGTGGAATTATGTCTTTTTATTGTTAGAGACCACCATCCAACGTCCAATAGGCTACTCAGGTTTAAATACTTAGCAGTTTTGTATGGACAAAATTAAGTATGAGAAATAGAACCTAAAATTAAGGGAACATTTACACGACAACGATACTTCCTAAAGTTTTTTTTTTTTTTTTCGTACATTTGACAACACTGTTGCTGTGTTTTATGTTGCCAGGCCAGTAGTTGGTGATGTCACTTTGTAAAGAAACACTACACACTGACTACACGTAATACAAAAATGCGTGCACTTTGAAACCTGTTTTCAGAAGTTTGCATTCTCAGGCCTCCAAAACGCTGTTTTTACGTGTAATTAACGACCAAAACGCATAAAAAGTTTTCTGTATCATTCACTATTCAAGGGTCTAAGATTATGCTTTGAAAGGGCGTGAAATCTTTTAGTTTTCAGATGTATAGTAATTGTGCTTATTTGTCCTGTTTTATTTAGTTGTTTGTTACCTTACGGACCGCAATGAGTTGAGGAGTCATGTGATTGAATGGTTGCAGTCTGAGGTGTCGGCTGACGGCTGGTTTACTAAAGGATCCAACTTCTCAGATGTCCTGCTTAAATACTTCCAGGTTTGTGTGTGTGTTTGTGTATGTTGTGTTCATTGACAACATGACATCATGACTTTAGCATAAACATACACGCCACTTTCGAGTCAAGTGGCGTGTTATCTCTATGCATTTTGAGCTATCCTCGTGTATGCATTTATGTCTACGCCATTAATGTCCGAGTGATTTCGCGTGTATGTACACGCGCGTTAAATGTCTAAGTGAAACGAAGCAAAATGTAGATCTACATCTTTGTCCGGATTGTCCGGTTTCGGTTTGTATTTAATCTTCTGAAACCCTAGAAATCTAGACGCACCCTAGCGGCAGCAAAAATTATTTTGCAGCCAGTGTGGTCTAGCAACTCTCCAAAGACGTTTTAGCTGGAAAAACCAAACTCTGGTCAGGCCAATCACATCGTGTATAGAGTCGGTGGGTGGGATTAACATAATGACGACAGAGTTGCGACAGTTTCACCGTTACTTGAAAACAAAAGATGGCTGCTGCTGGCGAACAGTTGTCTTCGATTCGGCTTTGACCTCTACTCTGGATGATTTGAACTCAAGCTTTTCTTTGAAACCAGAACAAAAAATGGCACTTGAGTCATTTAAAAAAAAAAAAAAGACGTGTTCGGAGATTTGCCGGGCGCGCACGCGCACTCTCACGTCTTCAAACAACACGAGCGCTGTTTTGCTCTCTCTCCCTCACGCATATTACTCAAAATCAATTGAAAAGGTAGTAAAAGGTTGGAAGACCACAGTTTTCAACATCTTGACACTAAATTATAAAGGCCTGTCTCATATAGATGCCGGTCTCAAATACAAGCCGGGCTATTATTTGAAGTTTTACGGTATGCTAATGCGGGACAGTCCGCCAGTGGTCGTGGGTGGAGCATGGGCAAAATGACATCATATTGCTCAGAAAATCCAAATGACTTGATTATTGAGACTGTTTAGGCTTTTTGAGGATAAAAAAAAACAAGTGAATGGATTTTTTTCATTGTATGGAGGTTGTGTCCATGACCCCTTTAAGCTGTTTGTGTCTCAACAGAAGTATGATAATGGAGACACTCAGTTGGATTCAACAGAGTTCCTGAAATTCATTCAGCATAATGAGACTGCAATAAATGTCACCTCTCCTTATGCTGAGGAGGAGAACAACCGCCTGCTCAGGTCACACACACATCCCACATGTTTATTACAAAGTCGTACTTTTGTGTCATATTGCGCATTAGAGTTTTTGAATGTTTTTGAAAGAAGTCTATTATGCTCTTCTGGATTTATTTAGTAATATTGTGCAAATCTGTAATATTGTGAAATATTATTCAAATATAAAAGGATTTTTTTCATTACTTCTTAAATCTAATGATCCTTCAGAAATCAGTCTAATATGCTGATTTGGGCTGTCAATCTTATCAATGCTCTCGTTTTTTTTCAGGATTCTTTGATGAAAGCTCAAAAGATCAGTATTTATATGAAACAGAAATTATTCTATCATTATAATGTCTTTTCTGTCACCTTTTAATCAATTTAATGTGTTCTTGGTGAATAAAAGTATTCCTTTCTTGAAGAAAAAAAAAATTCGTACTGACCCCAAAGCGTTAATTCACTTAATTGAATTCCTTAAATTAGATAACACAAATATAAAGTTTTATGTTTCGGCCTATATATTTACTAAAGTAGTAACCAAAGATCATTTTAGGCATTTGTTTTGGGGTAAATGGCTTTTACAGTGGATAAAGTGTTTTAGTTTAGTTCAACAATGCATCTTTAAATAGATTCTCACTTGCATTCAGACACATTGACTTGCTCTATCGTGTTTTTAATGTCCTCTTGCCCTTGTTGGTTTATCTCCATCTACGTAATCATGTTTTTTTATCATGCGACCTACACAAATCAGATAGACACAGTTTGGAGTTGTGAGTTTTATTAACCTGAATACTGTCTTTATCAGTTTATCACTATCTGTGTCAATACTCTTTACAGCCACTTCTGATAATGTCTTTCTGAAGATTTCTGATAACTAATAAATCTCATGGCTACTCAAATGTAATGATTATGACCTCACTGCCCCTCTGACAGATGCACAAAGGAAGTCTTTAAATGTGCTCACAATTTGCTCACAAGATGACAAGACAAATCAAGATGTTGGTGTCATATACTGTACAGCTGTATTTACTTTGTGCATTTAGCATTTCAATTGTATAACATCTGAATAGGAACAGGCACAAAATCCATCATCAGTATACGATACAAGTTCTTCGAAAGGTCAATGCCGATACTGATACTGATACCGATAATGATGAGGTTGGCCAATGGCCAGTGTATATCAGAATACAGTTTGCAGATTGTATGACAGAATTGCTTAAAAGAAATGCTTGGCTCTTTTATAACTTAATTACATAGTCTATTACAGTCATATCTATAACACATTTTAACATGGAAGATCACTGTGGGAAATATGTCATAGTCACTGTGATGCATTGGAATCTGAATTGAATTTGGATCGAATTTATACCGATCTATGTTTTGGTCATTATTCTTATAATCTTTTTAGTGGCTATAAATCAGACATATCTGATAGCAAGCAGATGTTATAATACCATTTTTATTCAGCAAGAACTCATTCATGTAATTAAAAGTGACAGTAAAGACATTTATAATGTTACAAAATATTTCACTCTGAAGTTTTTATTCATCAAATAATCAAAGTATATCAGTTTCCACCAAAAAATATTAAGCAGCGCTACTATTTTCAACATTGAAAATAAGAAATGTTTCCTGAGCAGCAAATCAGCATATTAGAATGATTTGTGAAGGATCATGTGATACTGAAGACTTCAGAAAATTCTGTTTTGCCATTACACTAATAAATTACATTTTAAAATACATTAAAAAATGTAAATTGCAATAGTATTTCACAGTATTACTGTATTTTTACTGTAGTTTAATTATAAATATTTTAAAATCTTACCAACCCCTTTTCTGAAACAGTTGTATGGGCTTTCTTTAATGTTTTTTAATTTTCTTGGAAACAGAAGTAGTGCTGAGTATTATTTTCTAGAGGGTAACTTGTTCTTGTCATACATGTTTGTGTATGATTGTGTTCATGGAAATGATTGTAATGCTAACAGAAGTTTATAAGAAAAATATTACACTGGTGGATGCAATAAAATATTAAAAACAGTGGTGATTGTGTTCTACAGGAGTCTGTGTGTTGATGCCCTCATTGAGCTGTCTGATGAAAATGCTGACTGGAAACTGAGCTTTGATGAGTTCCTCAACTGCCTCAGGCCTGGATTCAACCCTCCAGAGAGGAGTAAGATCTACTATACCACCACTAAACCCACTTTCCCTGGCATAGTAACCAGCCCGTTCTCATCCCAAGGCGTCATATAATGACGCTTTTGCCAATGCGTATACATCCAATGCACATGGCACCCTTTAGAGTCAATATGTGATGCAGATAGATATGGGCCAGAAGGCGCCTCCTAGTGGTCTAACCCTAACCCTACACCAGACCTAAACCTTCCCATAACCGAAGCGTGTTATGTTGACGCTAAAGGGCATAGATATTCCATAATAAAGGCTAGATGTCTTACAGCGGAGTCTCTATACTGTCATCACCGGCGGCCATCTTGTCACAGGCAAGCATTCTGGCGGGCTCCTGATGTACGATGAGTGATCAGCACGAACACAAATATCTCGTTGAAATCTTGACGGATTTACAAACGGTTTGGTTTCTTACAAACGTTATAAACATGGCTATAATTCTGGATTATTTATTTATAAACATATTATTCATAAGTATGCAGTGTTATAACTACATCTCTGACGTTTACAACAAACCAAACCGTTTGAAAATCGGTCGAAAATTGAGCAAGTTATGGTTATTTAAAAATTACATACACCATTGAAACGCAATGTTACGAGTGAGCGAACTGCCTGTGACAAGATGGCCGCCAGGTGCGGACGTCGACCTCCATTGGCCAGCAGCGCAAACAGACATCTAGTCTTTATTATGGATATCTATGCTAAAGGGTGCCATGTGTGTTGGATTTATACGCATTGTCAAAAGCGTCAGTATATGACGCCTGAGGATGATAATACGTTGTAATAACGCATAGTATCATATATAAACAGACCTATGCATGAACATAAAGCCTGTGTGTGAGCGCTGTTGCATGTTTTTAGAGTGCGCCTTAGAAGATGAGACGTCACGGAGGATGGTGCCGAGACTCAGGTGGAATGTAACCGCTGTGTTTGTGCCTGCGGGAACTGGGTTTGCACTGCTGTTATTTGTGATGGTGAGCTAAAACTTGAGACCTGAGATATTACTGTGTTTTTTCTGCAAAGTCTGGGATTTGGACTTCAAAGCTGGATAAAATTGGATTTTTTATATGTGGAATGTGGCCTGACTCTATTCTCTCTCTCTCTCTCTCTCTCTCTCTCTCTCTCTCTCTCTCTCTCTCTCTCTCTCTATAGGTACAAATAAGTTACATGATCTTGAGGAAATGGAGGGAAATGATCAGGAGATGACAGAAGAGGAGTGGACTCAGACAGTGGACAAACTTAATAAACATCAGGTTGGTACAGGGTGTAATGCTGGAAACCTGAGCAAGTATTACATATCAATATTACAATATGTGACTTGAATTGTTTTGCCCCCATAGGAAACTGTGGAGAAGATGAAAGTGGCAACTAATAAGGTTTGAGGAGTAGTTGAAGGGGAATATTGAACATTTGTCAAGATTTCAGCTTCAATCAACCTGTGTTTCAAAGTAAAGTTTTTTCATATTATTTGTTGTAGTTTTTTATGGGGGTTTTAAAAAAAACCTTTTGTAACCTTTCACTATACTTTTAATGTTTCCAGGCAGGGGTTCATATTTCACATTAAAGTTAACAGAAAATATGAAATTATGTTTTGTATAAAGACCAGGATCAACAAGATTTTTGAATGTATAATAGTAAAATTATACCCCTCCGATTTTGATTATTGTAATATTACAAATATCTCATGTACAGTGTAGAATTGCGTTTTAAAAAGTCACATTAGGTTTTGGACATTGTCAACATAAACCTTTTATTTTGTGATAATAACGTTGTATCAATTAAAGGAGTAGCCTAGTTCACTTTTAAAAAAAAAAATTTCTGATAATTTACTCACCCCCATGTCACCCAAGATGTCCATGTCTTTCTTCCTTCAGTCGAAAAGAAATTAAGGTTTTTGATGAAAACATTCCAGCATTTTCTAAATATAATGCATTTTACAAACGATTCAAGGTCCAAAATACACTTTCAGCACAAACTGTTCAAATGGCTTTAAACGATTCCAGACTATGAATAAGTGTCTTATCAAGCAAAACGATCGCTCATTTAATAACAAAGTTTAAGTTTTATAAACTCAAACGGTCGCCTTGCTCTGTTCTGTGACGCACGTTTGTGACTCCTTTTCAAACTCAAAATGAACAAATCTTTTTCCGAGTCATTTGGTTTATTCACAACGAAACGAACAAATTCGTTCATTTTGATGGACATCTTGGATGACATGTGGGTGAGTAAGTATCCAGCAAAAGTTTTTTGAAAAGTGAACTAATCCTTTGAGGGCTCACACAAACTATGTAGGCTAACATTTTATAAAATACAAAAAATAAAAATAAATCTGAATTAATTCGAAAACATACTGCTCAGATTGGTCTGTTTGCTTGTTGTTTTGGCATTTTTTTCATCTGGTCAGGCTGGGAGACCATTTCAGCATTTAGCATGGAAATACTAGCATTTCTTTATGGAAATACTACAGCTGTTTCACCTCGGTTGGTCTATTGTGTATTAACCTTAACTGGCAATCGCTCTATAAAACTATAAAGCAATAGTCTAAAAAAAGTAACTACGCCAAGTTTAATCGAGCATGAAGCATCACAGCTGCCAAATGGGCGTGTGATTGTGACATATATTTTGTCATTGTTATGTAATTAAATGCGTTATTGCTACAGGAATATATAACTATAAATATGGGTAGGGTATACGTATATGCTAGTAGGAAATATTTGGACTACAGTAAGCCCTGGCAAACTCATGCCAATAAAAAGAGTACTGTGGCCTACCTTAATGTGGAAAATAGATGCTTTATGCATTTAATACAATAACTAATCTTTAATAAAAAGCAAAAACCTGCTGACTGTCAATAGGTTTTTATGTAAAACCACGCACTCAAACTAAACGTGGGTTACATGATAGACTTACAGACGGAGCAAACTTGCCTCATGTTTGGGTAACCAACCACTGACTGCAGGAGGCGTGACACGCGCTTTTCTAACACAGATAAAACCACCAAAGTCTTCGGTCTGGAGCGCGCATTTCGGACACTTTAGTCAAAGATTATAAGTGTATGGATTACAACTCGAAGCGTCTTCAGCAACATTTAAAAATAGAGATACTTATTCCTATATTATTATTTTACTTCACTAAATACTAGTCCATATGGCTCGTTTCTCAAGCATGGACGACAAGTGTGCGGTTTTACATTTATCCCGTCTGCGTCTGGACGACTTGAACTTGGATCAGTCTCGCGGACAGTAAAAGAAAACAAATCCAGCAGTTGCATCTCACTTACAATCGTTTATCGTGTCTTCCACCTTCCGTTTGTTTTCTGTCTAACCTGGAATATCTGGATATGAGCAATAATGCGCTCACGGTCATACCAGATGACTTTATGCGACTTACAAACCTAAAGACGTTTGTGGCAAAGAACAATCTTCTAAACGAGTTCTCGTTCCCTAGAGTTCACGCGCATGCAGGTAGAAACTCTGAATATGAGTGGAAACAGGTTTGAGGATATTCCCATACAGTTCCTAAAAATGACCACACTACAGTCCCTGTCACTTGGAGGAAACAGATTGAAGAACATCCCTTCAGAAATAGACAACCTGGCCAGGTATGGGATTGTTTGTTTCTATTTCTTTATGACAAAACTCTAAGGAAATGCCTGACAGTCAGCAGCTGTCCTCAGGGGAACGACGACCCTAATAAGAGATAAGCTATTAGAGAGAGAGAGAGAAGAGAGAGAGAGAGAGAGAGAGAGAGAGAGAGAGAGAAAGAGAGAGAGAGAGAAAAAGAAAGAGAGAGAGAGAGAGAGAGAGAGAGAGAGAGAGAGAGAGAGAGAGAGAGAGAGAGAGAGAGAGAGAGAGAGAGAGAGAGAGAGAGAGAGACAGAGAGAGAGAGAGAGAGAGAGAGAGAGAGAGAGAGAGATACTGCATCTGTTGAGGGCTGTTGAGAGCCAGACCGACTCAGGTTTGAGCCCGGTCAATGTTACAAAACTAGACAAAACTAGTAGTTGAATAAATTCCATGGCCTGGGGTTGGCTGGGGCTTTTGGGTAAAATATTAACCAGAAATAGATAGAAATACATTTGAAAAACAAAGCTGGGCCGGTGTTCTGTCAGAACACGGCTCTTGTTAGACAAATAATTATGACATAACAGAAAAAGACTGTTTACTCTTAAGTTAATGATCTCTGCTTTCATTCAGATATCTAGAAAGTTAAAATTAGATCTCCCTGTTTCATCATTACATTGCAAAATTTTTTACTACTCATTATTTAGATGTAATACTTCCAACCCATTGGCGGGACACTGGGTCATATATTTTTAAAGTAGCCAACATTTGAAAACAGGGACTTTCATAAGCATTTTATTGGACTTAAGTTGGTTAATTCCTGTGGTGACAAGATGAGAAAGCAGTATTTTTGGGCAATTTTCAAGGAGGAGAAAGACTTTTTTGTCAACATACAGTATTGTAGCCTAACGCTAACAAATAGCTAGCCTCAAAGCTAAAACAAACTAAAAGCTACAAAACGTTGACTTTAATTTCATGGATATTTAAAGGAATAGTTCATTTTGATAAAAATGAAATTATCCTATATTGTTTACTCCACCCAAAATAATAGACTGGCTCTTCCCAGCTTTGTAATGGCATTGACTAGTGCCCGAGTTTTTGAAGCTCCAAAAAGCACATCCATCCCTCATACCAGTAATTCATTCAGACGCCAGAGGGTTAATAAAAGCCTTCTGAAGTGAAGCGATGAGTTTTCGTAAGAAAAATATCCATATTTAAAACTTAATAAGCCAGTGATTGTAGTTTTTAAAGTTTTAAATATGGTTATTTTTTGTTAAAAGAAGGCATTTATTAACCCACTGGAGTCGCACGGATTAAGGAAACTACGGAAACTCGAGTTTGCTGTTTAATGCCATTACAAAGCTGGGAAAAGTACAGGATATTATGTAGTATAACTCTGATGGTGTTCAGCTGAAAGAAGAAAGTCATATACACCTAGAATGGCTTGAGGGTAGAACAAATAGCGGGAACATTTTTGGGTGAAGTGAACTATTTCTTTAACATTTGACCTCTGCTATAGTCTAGAGATGCTGTATTTGGGAGGTAACCTCATCTCCTCCATCCCACCTGAAGTGGCTAACCTCACCAGTCTGAGATGCCTGGTTCTGTGTGACAATCGCATCCAAAGCATACCTCCCCAACTCAACAAGTGAGGACTTTTGTTACTTTTTCTCTTACTGTATGTTGTAAAGTCGAAGCAGTAAAAGAAAAAAATATTATCATCTTATTTCTCCCCTTACAGACTACACTCCCTGCTCTCTCTCAGTCTCCACAACAACCTGCTGACCTTCCTCCCTCGTGAGATCCTCAGCCTCGTCCGCTTGCAGGAGCTCAGTCTCCGTGGAAATCCTCTTGTTGTGCGCTTTGTCAAGGACATGACCTACGACCCTCCATCACTTATAGAGCTAGCAGGGACACACGATCAAGTCCCAAAACCTTCCGTTCCGCTTCGTGTGACCTACCGTCCAATCTGATCCATTACTTAAACCTGGCTAGCGAATGTCTCAACCCAAAGTGTGCAGGTAGGGGAGCACAATAAGACTATAATCTGTGAAAAAGTGACATATTTAGAAAAAAATTAATCTTGCAAGGATAACTCTACTTTAAAGGGATAGTTCACTTTGAAATTAATTTTTGCTATGTTTTAGCTTACGTCAAGGGCATCCAAGATGTAGGTGTCTTTGTTTCTACGCAGTAGCTTTCAATTTTCGATAGGGATGCACCGATATGAACATTTTGACTCGATACCGCTAACTGATAATTCTTTATGATTGAAAGCCGATAACCGATATCGCAAGCACGCATTTATAATGTTCTCATTATCATATGACAGACATTAAACTGTATCTTTATTTTTTGTCCAATCATATTTCAAGCAATTCAAACCATTATGTTAAACAGTGCATCTGCAATCTACATGAATTATCAGCTTTAATATATCTGCCTAATTTTCTTATCAGGCCGATAACGATAACACTAAAAATTAACATATATCGGCCGATACCGATATGACGGCCGATATATTCGTGCATCCCTAAATTTTGATATTTTTAGGTCAAACCGTTCGTATCAGTCATATAATGGAGGTCTATGGTCACCACCTCAAAGAGCATGCACAGAGAAGTCCAGATTAAACATGATTTAATGACTCGTAAATGTAAGTACAGATTGATGGCCTGAGACACGAAACGAGTGTTTTGTGTGAGAAAACAAACAGTATTTAAATCGTTTTTACCTCATGTAACAGCCACAATGCGCCCGCGCCCTTTAACACGAGGCTGTGGTCGCAAGAGGTAAAAACAATATGAATACTGTTTCTTTTCAGAACAAACCCCTCGTTTCATGTCTTAGGCCATCAATGTGTATTTACAATTATTAGTCATTAAATCATGTTTAATTTGGACTTCTCTGTGCATGCTCTTGAGGTGGTGACCATAGACCTCCATTATATGACTACACAACGTTTAACCTAAAATCGCAAAATTGAAACATATTGCATTGATTAAAGGAATATTATGGGTTAGGAATTTAATATTTTGATGACTACAAAAACTAATTTCAATGTTAAAAATTATAACTTAACCCTTTATTTTCTTAGAAAAAAAGGATTTAAAGGGATTTAAAAACAAAATTATAGTCAATAATCAATAGTATGCTACAAATGCAGTTGACTAATGATGTTATTACTTTATAAGTTGATGAAAAGCTTTCAAAAAGTAAACATTTTGAATATATGACCTCTTGACACCATATCTCTCTCTCATGCCCTTCAGGTGTTTATTTTCGACTCGTGTGTGAGGCACATCAAGTTTGTGGATTTCTGTGGAAGTACCGCCTGCCGCTCATGCATTACCTCTGTTCCCCGCAGTGTTCCTCTCCTGCAGCTCAAACCCACAGAGCGACGCAGAGTCAGAAGAGGAGAACAGTGTCCCCGCAGACAGACTCCAGAGAGTACTGCTGGGATAGGACAAACCTCAAACCTGTCAGAGGACTTTCATAAAACGCTTCATTTCAACATTTAGAAATGATTTAGCGACTCAACAAAAAAAGCACTGCATGGCTATACAGTTTAACTGTGATTAATAGAGGTAGGTTTGAACTGTAAATCAAAGTTTATTAGATTTAAAGGGATACAATTGAATTCTGTCATCGTTCTCACCCTCATGTCACTTCAAACTCATGCATATATATATTTATGACTTTTGATACTGTCTATAATCAAATTAATGCTCTTTTATTGTGTTTTTGTGTGTTTTGAAGAGTTTGAACTGAGCATTTGGGTGAAACGTGTGAAAATGGTTCCTGCTACATTTGCTTAAAAGGCATCTGAAAACGTTAGCATCTTGCCTAAAACAATATTTAGAGTGGGTCAGCTTGCCACAGGCAAAACCTACTGGCAAATATGGAACAAATTGACTGCTTTGCACTTCTGGAAAATGTGATCAATACGTGAACAGATACTCTTTGACCTCTTCTTTGTATTGACTGTTAAGTCTTCTGTCCGAAGGTCATGTTATGGACTATGATGGCTACTTTACACATTTCGGGAATTTATGTAAAGCTATCATCCATGACACAACTTTGAAAATAGTTACATAAAGAACACTTTTTGTTTTTGTATTTCGTCTTTTGACTATAGCTAAAAGGTTTCAGATCAGTATCTAGGCAGTAGTGTATATGGTCTCTAAAAGAGCTCATAATGGTCCTAATAACAATAAAACATAGATACCATACACCTTAATGATAACTTATCTGCTGTGTGTGTTTCTCATCATCTTTTCAGCCAGTCTGACTATTAGATCATATACAGTGATGATAGTATTGCACAATGTGGGAGGCTTTGTCTGAGGGTTTGGGTCAGTCAGTTCACATCAATATCTCACAATTGCATTTATGGGCAATTTCAATGCACTCTTCCTACACCAGACACGGCTATCACTCTTACTGCAAATAATAGTCTTACTATCATGGTTTACGATCTTACAGTGACATGACACAGATTGCGTCACCTCTCCACCTCTCTCTGGACAGATTTACCAAAGATTCTCAAAGGTAGGATGAGTCAGCAAATTCACAGGGCTGACATTTTACTGCACATATGAACAATTTTAGCTAACTAAATTAAGAAATGGAGATAGAGCCTACGTATAGGCTATCCATGCTGTAAAAAATAGTTCTTATCTGGTTCCCCGCTCAGGACTAACTGGTCTGTTAGCTGGTTTTAAAGGCACACTATGCAGAGAAGCGCACCTTAATATAACAGCTTCAAAGTAATTTCGGTGGTAAACAAACTCATAGTATGGTGAATCATCCTGTAAAGATTGAAAAAACAGCAATGCAAGTTTGAGAGGAGCGCCCCGCAAAATCTCGCGAGAATCACAACATGCTTTACTGCAAGGACGTCAATGAAGACACTTGCGTGCATTCCAGACGTGATATTCGACGATAGAAAAAGCAAAGAAAACGCGGTCGGAAGAGACTAGGAAAAGGAGAATGAGCTCTCTCTGCTCAACCAGTAAATAAATGCATTCGATACGGAAGTTTTGTTTGAGTTCTTTAATGGTCTAGTGGTAGATCTTTTGCCAAGCCGTGTCAGAGGTTACACTCCCAGGTTCTAAGTTTGTTCTCTCTCATCAAAACTGAATGATGATTTCATTTTGATAAACGAGTTTAAACAGGAAGAGTCACGAATGCACATCAGAAGCTTGAGCTTATAAAACTTCATCTTTGTTATTTATTTTTAATGAGCGTATTGTTTTCACTTGATAAGACCCTTATTTATCGTTCAGAATCGTTAAGCACTTAGAACAGTTTGCAGTTTGGAGAATATGGAGAAAAATCCTGGAATGTTTTCATCAAAATTCTTAATTTCTTTTCGACTGAAGAAAGAAAGACATGGACATCTTGGATCACATGGAATGATTAAATTATCAGCAAAAGCTTTTTTTTTTTTTCAAAGTGAGCTGCTCCTTTAACATTAAAATACAAGTACTACTACAGCGACTCTAGGGGTCGCTGTTTGACAAAAACGGAATTTCTGCAGAGAGGTTTTGTACGCTAGAACGGCCAGAGTGGGAGACCAGCTAGCTTTTCAGATGGAAAGATCCATATTATAGTCCATATTTCAAGATTCATGTGGATGGTAAAGAAGTAAGTTAAACATTGCCTACCCTGAATTTGTAATGTTACTTACATTGTTAACTACAAGAGCAGGACCCGAGTAAGTAGGTTATTACTCAGTGATCCAGTGAAGTATTATGAGTGTATTTCGGATAATGATCTCAATCGAATGTTTTGGTGGAGGTGACTGCCAGTGTCATACTTTTTCTGTTTCTGCAATCCTTAAAAAGTAAATATTCAGTTTGTCTAATATTTAAAAAAGGAGAAATACGCGAAATGTATCAGCGCTCCCTGGTGGTCTACGTGGTTAGGATTCGGCGCTCTCACCGCCGCGGCCCGGGTTCGATTCCCGGTCAGGGAACAAATGTTTTCTTTCAATTCTCAATGTTCAATTCTCATCTTCTGAAAATTCAATGTAACGTATTATGTTGTTCAGATGCTCAATCCTCAGTCACTATATACATGAACTTCGATAGCTGTTTTGAGAACAAAAATATAATATACATCTCAATAAGTGTATTTGCATATTATATGAGCATTTCGTAATATTTTTTTCTATATGAATTAGAACATCAGGAAATCGACAATTAGAAATAAAACAAAACACCTGTAATCTAACAATCGTTTTTCAACTAAAACTATGTATTTATACTATTATAATTGTACTCTATTTGGGCCTTAAATAGTCTATAATATTAAACCATTTAAAACATATACGTATTTGTTTATGTATTTGTATGGGAATTCTTGGAAAATAGTTCTAATAAATTAAGAAAGCTTGTCAAGTTTGCTTGTTAAAGGGATATTTCACCCAAAAATGAAAAGTCTCTATAAATATATTTCTCCTGCTGAACACAAAAGAAGATAGTTTTAGAATATAGGTAACCAAACAGTTGATGAATCCCCATTGACTTCCATAGTATTGGGAGGGAAATGTATACATAAATGAACAATATTATCAATAACATTATCAAATAATAATCATTAAGTACTAATATTTTCAAATAAACTATCAATTATATTAATATAATAATCAATATTTTCTGACTGAATTTTCATTTATGGGTGACTATCCCTTTAAATACGTCTAGGCTTAAGCTAATTAATATTCATGAGGCAAACGTAGTTCCTTTCCTATGTGCGCAGTGAGTCAACTGCGCAAAGAGCGGAAAAACGCAAACATGTCATCGTCGAGTTGAACAGAACCATGGTTTCTTAGTTTCTATTCCCGCATTGTCAAGTAAAAAAAGTTAAACTTAGCCAAGCACGGAGATTCCTGTCGTCGTGTTTATGTTTCGCGGTGGTTAACATCTGTTAGCGATGTACTGATGGCTGTGAATGATCCGGGAGGTGCTGAAGCTGAAGAGCCGCCGTCTATGCTGTGGGGTCTGGACACCGTGTTCTCCTCATATGCAGACTCTACATTATTGACATACTACAGATGAAAGAGTCCAGACAAGTACCTGGTAACGTAAAAATTACAGCAGCTAACCCATGGCCCATTTGCTTCTGTTTATTTAATGTATATTTAAATAATGCCAAATCATTTTTCTAAATATGTGTTATACGTGCAATATGTTTTGTAGGAGTTTATTTCTACAAGAATCATCCATTCTTCCAGGTGGATGTACTGGGACGGTTGTTGCAAGCAGAGAGAGACGATTTCTACTGTTATGGAGGTCTGGAAAAATATTTTTTTTCCATTATCACCTTTTTAATGTCATAGGAACATCAACTTTCAGTTTGGCATTTTATTGAGCTGTGTTTTGTGATAAAATAAACTAATCAAATGTAATCATGATCAAAGATTTTATACACATGAAAGATGTCATAACCTGTACTGTTGCAAATGTTTTGGTTCAATTATAAACTCGACCACTTGGGAACCAAGCCAGTGCTGCCCTTTAAATGGTGGCACATGTTGCACCTGCTCTTACTATTGCTTGTCGTGTTTTCCTTTAATACACAGTGGATGATAGTTACTGGTGTCATAAATTGTATTTGTTGGAAAGATGAGAAATGGAGGGATCAAGGAGAACCGACTAAATGTAAGTCTTTGTAAAATTCCTAGTACAATTTTTTTTTCTAAATTACTTTTTTTACTTTTGCTACAACTTTTTACAAGCAAGCCAGTTGTAGATGTTGTATGAAATCTGATGCATACTAATCAAGTGCTAATGTCAATAGGCAGAGATCCTAGTGGACCCTCCAGAGGATTTAACATTGAAGGCGAACTCGAACGACTGAAAGAGGCTGAAAGGCAGAGCACCGTGCTGGAGATCGGAGACCTGCTGAGGGTCCAGAGGCACTGTCAAAACCTCCAGGGATGCCGAGGGAGATCAAGGCCACCTGCTTCTGTAAGGGAAATGTTAAGGGATTTCGATGCACATAACATGTCTGTTTCAGTTCAGAGTGAGCTTGTTTTGCTGCAATCATCACTCAGTAGTTGTTTGTGTGTGTATGTGTGTGTTTAGATGAAGTCAGTGACCCTGTGATGGCAGTGCAGATCTCGCATATGCTGGAAATGCCTCAGCTGTACAGGAAGTGCTATGATGTGCCGTTCCAGATGCCGAATGATGACCTGGGTGGCACAGAGTGAGTCACACAAAATGGTGTCATTTACATCTGTTATTTTACATGACATCATTTACATCTTACACACACATATCTACACTCACCTAAAGGATTATTAGGAACACCTGTTCAATTTCTCAATGCAATTATCTAATCAACCAATCACATGGCAGTTGCTTCAATGCATTTCAGGGGTGTGGTCCTGGTCAAGACAATCTCCTGAACTCCAAACTGAATGTCAGAATGGGGACAGAAAGGTGATTTAACAATTTTGAGCTGTGGCATGATTGTTGGTGCCAGATGGGCTGGTTTGAGTATTTCACAATCTGCTCAGATTTTCACACACAACCATTTCTAGGGTTTACAGAGAATGGTGTGGAAGGGAAAGACATCCAGTATGCGGCAGTCCTGTGGGCGAAAATGCCTTGTTGATGCTAGAGGTCAGAGGAGAATGGGCCAACTGATTCAAGCTGATAGAAGAGCAACTTTGACTGAAATAACCACTCGTTACAACCGAGATATGCAGCAAAGCATTTTGTGAAGCCACAACACGCACAACCTTGTGACGCGGATGGGCTACAACAGCAGAAGACCCCACTGGGTACCACTCAACTCTAAAAAAGAGGCTAAAATTTACAAGAGCTCACCAAAATTGGACAGTTGAAGACTGTAAAAATGTTGCCTGGTCTGATGGAGTCTCGATTTCTGGTGAGACATTCAGATGGTCGAGTCAGAATTTGGCGTAAACAGAATGAGAACATGGATCCATCATGCCTCGTTACCACTGTGCAGGCTGGTGGTGGTGGTGTAATGGTGTGGGGGATGTTTTCTTGGCACACTTTAGGCCCCTTAGTGCCGATTGGGCATTGTTTAAATGCCACGGCCTACCTGAGCGTTGTTTCTGACCATGTCCATCCCTTTATGGCCACCATGTCCCCATCCTCTGATGGCTACTTCCAGCAGGATAATGTACCATGTCACAAAGCTAGAAATCATTTCAAATTGGTTTTATTATTAAAACCAATTTTATTATTTATTTTCACACCCTTGCCATTCTTCTCTTTGCCATTAATTGAGATGCACAAGGAGTCTGAACAACAGCCGGTATGATGTACACATCACAGAGATCTGATATTCACCATCGCGAGACAGAAAAAACTGAGACAAGAAAATAATCCAGAAGAACCGTGGTAACGGCTCCAAGAATCATTTTCTTTTTTTGCATACAAAAATCTAACTTGATTATTACAATTAATGGCCAAAGGAATGTTTAGAGATGTAAACTGATATTTACTACTGACACACTACAGCAAAAAATATAAATAACTGGCTTAAAACCATTTTTTGTGTGAAAATACATGCCTAAGATTATTTAATTAAAAATGCCTATGTTTATTTGTTTGTTCCAAGCTTGGGAACAAAAGCATTTGAAATTGAATGTCTTGATTTGTCAGACCTCAAATTTTAAATGTAGGGCCTACTTGTGAAACACATCAAATATGCTTTCTGTGCTTTCCATTTTACTCACAGAGCAGGTGGTTCCTCACGTTTCCACTATTTGCTGTCTCGGTCAGTTCTCACCCTTAAGGAGTTCCTCTCAGAGAAAGAGGTGGCCAAGTTTCGTCCTTATGATGTCGAGTTCCTCTTACATCCACTGATCCAAAGTTCTTCAGCAGAACAGGTACTGGGCCTGACCTTGACCTTCATTATATGTTTCATGTCTTTCCTTCACTGACCAATAAAGCTGAAAAATGCCACTATGCAAAAGATAAATGCACAAGTCTACCAAAGTAAACTGTCCTTGTTCAATGTCACTACTCTTGGCTGGAGTATATCGGGATATAAGAGCCAGGAATAACTTGTGGGCTGGTAGGGAGGATGTGTTGTGCTTTTTGATGAGCAGCAGGGAGTGATCATCTGTACATTTTATGAGATTCTGCTAGTCTGGAGATTCAAGGACAGCGAGCATACGGTGATATGAAAGAAGTATGCTAATGAGAAGCCTGTCGATATCTTCATTAGTGTTCGAACGAGAACGTACATTGAGTATGTGTTCCATTTTAAACACTCTATATTTGTTAAAAGGAGCTGAAATGGTAATTTTGAATGGTGCAGCACAGAAATGTGATTCATTGTTTGGGTGACTCATCATTGAATTTCTTATTTTGCCTGAAGGAGTCAGATGAGTCCACAACGTCATTGGCTACAACAAATTGGAAAACTTCTAAAAGAGACCCTGAGCGTCCTCCAGGATGAGGGACAGATATTTCGCAAAATACGGACCCAGGATGAAGTCTACAATGTATGTGCACAGTGCATACACATACAGAAGCAAGTATGACATCATCATCAGAGAGAGATAAAGTTGCAGTGGTTAATGTTACCTCAGGAGACTCTTAACAAAATTAAAGGGATAATGTGTAATATTCGCTCCTACGCATACTTTCTGCTTGTAGGTCTGAACCCTTAGGATTTTAAAAGAGGATTATAATAAAAGCCGCTATTATGCAAATTTTTTTTAGATTTTTTCTGTATGCCAAAATCATCAGTATTAAAACAATAAAAGACCTGAAATATTTCAGTTGGTGTGCAATGAATCTAAAATATATGAAGGTTTAATTTTTATCATTACATTTATGGAATGCATTAGTATTTAACTTTATCACAATATGATAATTTTTTCAGAAGGACCTGTATAATTTCTAAAACTACTTTAGAACGTAATTATATTTGTATTACCTTGGCTGCTTTAGGTAACAGAACAAGACAAAGATCTTCACACAGCGATCAAGGACATTTTACGAGAGGATACCAAACGGGAAAAATGTGAGTTTCTTTTTTTTTTTTTAAATACTAGCTGTGTATGCATATAGTATTATAGGGTTCAGAATTATTTTGTATAATGAATAACCATGTAATTGATGGTTGTCCCAGGCTGTCACATAACACTTTCAATTTGAATCAGTATTTATTTATTATATATAATTATTATTTTATTTTGTAATTAAACTGTGTGCTGAATGGGTTCATATACAAGCAAGTGGTCATTATTTTAAAATAAAACCTGATCCAAATATGTGAGTAGAAGACCCTCATGTTATTGTTTTTTTGCAGATGCTGAAAAAGGATGCCATGTCCTACATATCTTGTCCAGCATGAGGCAGCGCTACAGCCAAAATCTGAGTCGAGAGGTGCTGGAAGTTGCTCTGACATTCTTAGAGTGCAAAAGTGACATAATAAGCACAACAGAAGCCCACTACATTGTATTGTAGCATCATTTTATCGCATCAAGAAAACACAAGCAAAGTGTTCAAAGCAATCATGAAGAAAGATTGTAAACAGAAACTTTTTTGATATAAGTCATTAAAGTTACAAATAGCATTTTGTTTCCTTGCATATTGCTTTTTATGGTCGAATGAAAACATACAGATATATTTGTTCTTAATACAGAAATTGTCTCCTTAATAGGCTAACATGAACATTTGAGATCTCATAAATATGTTTTACTGTTTAACCTTTACTTTCTGGCACTTTTAAAAATTGGAGCTCGACAGAACTAGTTTCCTTTGAAAAAAAAACATACAGATTTGTTACAATATGAAAATGAGGGCGAGTAAATGATTCATTTTGGATACAAATGGGTCGTTTAAAACGCTAGTTACACTCAACGGCCATAGGAGGTCGCTGTGAGCAAATAGATACGTCACCGTCCGCGAGCACATCTGTATATCTGTGCGCGTTCAGGTCTATTTATGCTCATTTGCGGTATGAGTAACAGAAATCACGTCTCACACTGTCCTTGATAATCTTAGATTATGTAGATTCGCAGCAGACCATATGCTTTTTTGTTTGTTTGTTCTTCCATTTACACTATGTGAAAAAATGCATTCATAATTAAACGTTTATCAAATGACTGTTCATATCTAGCATACGGCATGGTTTTGTTACAGATACTCTTCAGTTTTCCCTCACAATAGACAAACTGGATTTAAAGAAAGACACAAACAAACAATGAATTCTCTGTAAAATCCGAGCCATTGTCTCTTTTACGAAGGAAGACAATGATATCAACACAACACTCGTTTCCCCCTGTAGAGGCTCTTAAACTGCAACAGAGTCCTTGTCAAGAAGCCCATCCCCATTGCCCAAATATCCCAGACCAGTGTGTGCGCGCGCTTCCTGCCGAACGGACTTCGCGGTGAATGCGCCCCGGCCTTTCTGACGCGCGCCGCCGCTCACGTTTGAGGAGAACCCCAGTCTTCAGCGACACCGTAGCCCACACAAAAGAGGACGCGCTCGTTCCCTTATGACGCGTGGATCCGGATTCCAGAATGACACTCTCAGAACGCGTCTCGATTCGAATTCGGCTGGAACGCGGCGGTTCGCGAATCCGCTCTGCGCTGTGAGGGAAATGGATACGAGCATGTTCGTTTCCTGCAGACGGACATAAGTTTTGCCTCATTTATCACTCGGTCTTCACACGTCCAAGGGGAATAAACGGACTGGTTAAACTGACGGGCCGGGGGGCAAAAAATCGTTCGCTTTCATTGTGAGGAAGAACTGCTATTTCATTCGTGCAAACGTCTTCGTGACTGTCCATTTATTCAGTCTCTGCCTGACTACCAACGGTGCTCCCGAAGCCTCTGTTTTCACAATGCAGTTTCGGACAGTTTTGGATGTAAAAGTGGTGGATGTGGAGAAGAGGAGGAATCCATCCAAACATTACGTGAGTTGGCTACCTATTCACCTTGCGTCCTTCTGAACCTGATGCTGAAAGACGCATCAGGATCACGAGAAAGAGCATTTCTGCAACATTAGACAAGAATACGTTTTGGTCTGATTCTGTTTCGTACACTTAAAAGTCTGCTACATATATGAATGGGGGGTTACAGAGATAAAGAAACAACAAATAAATAAATAAAAGAGAAGAATGACCTCAGATTGGACACTTGGACTCACTATTAATTATATTAATTTGGCAAACGAATTAGTAGGCCTATATTTTAATTTATCGTCAGCTATATAATTAGGTATTAAAGCATTCATGGCTTTTAAATAAAATTAAAATTCAATTGCAATCAGCCCACCGTTGCAGCTGGTAAAATCAGTTGTAGTATGACCAATAACAATCTGATATCTCTCTCTCTCTCTTTTTTTGTGTGAAATGGCAAGGAAAAAACATTGTTTCTCAACTCCGTTATGCAAAATGGTCACTTACATTAACACACCGGTATAAAACTAATGCCTATCTTATGAAAAATATTTAGTCTCCTCACTAATGATTCTGAGGAACTGATCGATGACGTGCGTGTTTTGATCAGCTGGCGTCACGTTGAACTTTCTGTCACACTCATTTTTCAAGCAATTTAAGCTACAACTTCAGGGTTTTGGTGGCTTGAAATAAGTGTCCATATATGGCTGGAGTAGAAGCATATGTATTTCCTGCAAAAGATGGACTGTGGGCTTTGTTTTAAATATTTATGATAGCCTACCACTTCTTGCAGGCACATGCTAGACGATATAGATTAGCCTCAGACTAGTTATACATAAATTACATAGGCTGGATTTGGGATATTTTTGACATGTAGGCTAATATATGCCCCATTTTCAGTGAAATTCAACTTCATTTAGCCCTCAAACCGTATTCACTTTATAGCCATTAATCCTGTAATTGTGGACAAATGTGGGCACAGAGGACCCAGATGTGATCCTAATTTTTATTTATTATAAATGTTATATCACTGTCCTTGATAAAGTTTTGTCTATCCATTTATCGTGTTTTTTTTATTTTGGGGGTATTTTTGAATTTATTTACTTCAAAAAGTACCATATTTTCCATGTAAATGATGCTTATTTTTATGTTTTATTATTTTTTTAACTACATTAAAATATTATTCCAATAAGTTCTTAGAGCTAAAACCTAAAGATGAAGTGCCTTTGCTGTCACCTGGTGTCTTATTTTGGCTTATTTTAAAATGCTCTAAATTACAATTTTTCCCATTAATTTCTATGGGTGCCCATTTTTGACCCAAATACAAGATTAAGGAGTTTTTTTTCACCCACTTAACATTGTATAATTGAGTCAAAAAATTGTGTGTGTTCAGGAGGCAAACTTACTAAAAGTAGCCAAGTCTTGTACCGCTCAGATCAAGGGAAGTATTTTTTAAAAAATAAATCAAAACTATTTTGCCCACATTTGTCCAGAATACGGTTTTAAGGTTAAAAGTAGAGTTGAGCAATGATCATGAACTCAATGGAAGCAAATATATCTGACCTACTGTACATAGAGTTCACATTACCAATTAGCTTAGTTTTGATAAGTGACCCAATTAGTGCAAAATCCCAAATATTTCTTGATTTTTCATTCTATTTATGCTACAAATATAAGTTTCAGTCATAAAATTGGAGAAACCCAATTTAAACAGTAGCCAGTGAATCAAATATGCGGTCGTTCTTAACAACAGTACATTTTAACATCCAAAAATCAGCCCTTGACATTCATCAGTGGTTGTGGCTTTTTGTTTTGAAGAGCTTCTTCATCATGAGTCCATTGTCTCTAAATCTAACCACCGAAAGGTTCAGAACTGTTCTCAGATCGACATTAGTGCAACATCCTCCCCCATAACCCTCACTGGACCCATTTGCTTAGCCATAGATTCACTGCATTCTCTCCCGGAGAGCGAGACTTTCGGAATATGCACGGCCCTGTATCCCACAGGCTTCTTCGTTCTGTGGAAGAGAGTAAAAAAAGAAAGGCAGTTGTTCAGTCTCATTAGTAATGTTTGTCAAACAGCTGGGTATGCTTTCCTTTCGAGTGAGAGATAGGGAAAAGGAGGAGGGGAAATGTGAACCCACATGCCCTTGTTTTAATCCCCAGAAGCAACCCGACTTCCTCTCTTTGAATGGAAGCTTGGCAGTATTTAAACCAAGTGCAAAAAAATACTCTTTTCCTTCACACACACTAGACAACGTTCTTTCCGCCCTTTACTTTGATCCGGGATGCATCGGTAGGATGATGAAGAGTGTACTCACAACCACTTCGGAAAAGAAGTGCAGGTTTGTCATCGTTAGTCAGCTGAGAGTTTGAAGTAGAGTAAAAATAGGGGATCATACAATGGAAAATGTCATGCTTCCAGACAGGAAGTGAGCACTGAAGCACTCCTCCGAAAGGTGGACAGAATTGGCATGCCTTTGTGGGAATATTGTGTGTGTGTGAGACATGTTTCTCGCACACTCATTTCATTAGAGAGCACTGGTTCCCAACAGAGCCCCACATGTCTCAAATGTGTTTGTGTGTGTGAACGCTACACGGTGCCGCCTTGAGGTTTTCCCTAGACAATCTGCTGTCTTGTCAGCTTTTGTATGTGACACATTTTCCTTAGCTGTTTCCATCTGTTAACTCGTACACAACGTTCATGCCACAACATGCCATGAATCCTGATCTTTTGCCCTGATGTAATGGCTATTAAAACACTTTTATTCAGGACAAAAAGGGACCAAAGCCATGATTTTTACTTGGCTTTATCTCTCTCTCTCTCTCTCTCTCTCTCTCTCTCTCTCTCTCTCTCTCTCTCTCTCTCTCTCTCTCTTTAGTTTAAAGGAATAGATCCATCATAAAAGTAATCTGGAACTCGACTCCTTTTTGAATGCATACGGCCATTGTTGGAAGCCAGTGATTATAGTCAGAGATAGGGTTGGGTATCGTTTGAATTTGAACGATTCTGATTCCGATTCCTTGTTTCGATTCCGGTTCCTAACGATTCTCGATTCCGTTTTCCTTTAAGAGGCAGGGTCAAAAAAGTGTAGCTAACCTTGCTAACCAACGGTCTTTCTGAAGGAAATACTCCTTTCTGAAGGAAATACTGCTTCTGTCACAAATACTCCTTTTGTCACAATGTTGCATTTTGCCGAGATTTCGTTATTTTTAGAAAAGTGAAGCCACACTTTGGACCGCCGACGTAAGCTACTCATGTTCAGCGCGGTTATGCCAACACTTCCGGTAGATGCTTCTTCGTTGGTGTTGTTCAGCGGTTTTCTTGTTACGGTCGACGGACTGTGAATATCGAAACTCAGGAATCTAAATTTTAACTTTTGAACGATTCCGGGAAAAGCGAAAAGTTAGTCCCGGTTCCAATGAATACTCTATTCTCAAAACCCAACCCTAGTCAGAGACTATTTATATAGAGACATGTCACTTCCTCAGTCCTCAATACAACTATATAGGGAAAACCTGTAACACCAAAGATGACGGTTGTATGCACATGCCCCGCCCTCCCGCTGGAAAGCCAATTGTCTGCTTTTAACAGTCAAGCCGGAAACATTTAAGCCTATCGTCTGGTTCCACTGACGCATGCGCACAGTTGAGGTTTGCAACAGCGGAAAATGTGTTACTGTTTAAAAAGGCGGCAAATTTGAAATGTGTTAGTTGTGTAAATATCAGACATCCCAACATGACATCATGACTTTTGCGTAAACATACACACCACTTTCAAGTCAAGTGGCGTGTTATCTATAATCATTTTTGAGTAGGGGTTGACCGATTATTGGCCTGGCTGATTATCGGCGCCGATAAGAAGCATTTTTATGGTTATCGGTATCGGCCATTTTCAAAACCGATTTGCCGCTAAAATAATTTTATTTTGAAATGCGCTATATTTGGCTCTCACGCAGCCACATCTGTCGTAACTCACCACTCTGTAGACTAGACTTATGTCCCCGCACATCTGATTTGTTGGGAGCCACGAGTCCGGCCAATCAGCACGGCAAGCTGAAGACAATTAAAGTTTTGCGTAAAAAAAGTTTAAGCTGAAGGCAAGCTGAAGGCAATTAAAGTTTCACGTAACGCTTGCACTGTTTTCCGCCTCAGCCGCATCATTATATGAGGACATGATTGCATAAACATCATCTCCAGAGTCACTTAGTAACTTCATAAGCTTTTTAATGCTTCAACTGAGAAAAGTGATCGTCATATCATTGACACACGGAAACTCAAGGATCTTCACGGCAACCCGTCAAAATAAAAGTTTTTTTCACAAAGCCCTAAAAATGTAATTTTGTTAAGCTAAATAAATCGAATGAGTTTGTTTTTAATTAATTAGAAATGCTTTTTGATTACTAACATTTTATTTAAACATTAAAATAGAGTCTTTAAGTTTTACAAAATGTTTACAGAATGCTGCTGGGTGCTCCCTGCACTTTTTTTTTACAAGATATTATTATTATTATTAATAATAACAGTTAATAGATTCAAAGATATGTTTAAAATCATTTAAAGAAAGTATTTGTCAAAACCTTTTTATTCTTAATTTTGACATTAATTTGTAGTTTAACACCAGACATAGGCTATTATATATATATATATATATATATATATATATATATATATATATATATATATATATATATATTGGTTATCGCCTGTTTGATCTGTAATAATCGCTCATCGGCCCTGAAAATCACATAACCGTCAACCCCTAATTTTGAGCTATCCGCGTGTATGCGTGAATGTCTACGCCATTAAATGTCCGAGCGAAACGAAGCAAAATGTAGATCTACATCTGGGAGCGATATTTTTTCCCTAGGATGGTAGAGGAAGACTCATAAATGGTATTAACCCCAGTGACGGGTAGGTTTTGGGACGGGGTTGGGGTCGGTAATTTATTTATATATACAGTAATGTAACGTTAAGTCAACGGCATTCATAAACACGCTGAAAAGCGATTATGCATGTTAAAGTTTTAAATCAGAAGGCATTTATTAACCCACTTGAATTGTATGAGTTTCAAAATTCGGGCACTTTAATGCCATTACAAAGCTGGGAAGATCCAGGATGTTATTTAATATAACTCTGATTCTGTTCGGCTGAAAGAAGAGTCATACACACCTAGAAAGGCTTGAGGGGGAGTAAATTAAGGGATATTTTGGATGAAATATTCCTTTAAGGCAATCTATTGTTCTTTTTAAAAAATGAAGAGAGGTAACTTGCAATGCAATTAAATTGGGCCAATTTAAATTTTCTTCTGTTAACTTGTGTATTATTAGAGCTGTAAAGTCGTTCTCTTGGTTTTATGGTTGTTTTAAGGATGTTGGCTTTACATTGTCTTGACCATGAAGTTGTAAAGTAGCACATAAACTACTGCTAAAAGTTTTTAGCATTTTAGGCTGTTTTTATTTGATCAAAAATACAGTAAAACCAGAATTCTGTAGAATATTGGTACAATTTAAAATAACTCTTTCTATTTAAACATAGTTTATGTAATCTATTCCTGTGATGTCAAAGCTGTATTTTCAGCATCATTATGCTAGTCTCCTTTAGAAATCATTCTGATTATTATTAATGTTGTAAACGGTCATACTTTTGTGGAAACCGTACTTCTGGAACCCCAAAACAGAACAGACTAGTAAGCATTTTTTTTAAATACAGCCGTCATGTTAGCATACTATTTACGTCTTGTGGCTAAACTATTGAAACGAACGTTTTCAGATCCACTGTAAGTGCCTCAGTTACCCAGATTTTTAGTTTTCAGATGAACTATGCCTTTAAACCATCCCCCCTCCCTCCATATCCCACACATCCTACTCCAGCGCTCACGTACGTTGATGTACTGATGAATGACTCCTGCTGCATCCTGCCTGTCTTTAATTTCCACGTTTTCATTTCCCCTCCTCTTCGCTTGTTCCTTGTCCAACATGACATCTCGGAGCACTAAAGCTCATTGCTCCTTTCTGTAGAGTTACTGTCTCCCTGCCGCCAGTTGCGAAGCAAATGCTATTGCTTTCAGTGCAGCTTGATTACATCATAGAGAACAAATGATGCCAGAGCTGCTGGTGACAACATGTGTGGGCAGAAAGCGAAGGCCCTGCCACATAGAGCAGCCTTCATGGGAAATGGCTTCTCTCTCACCCTAACTAATGATAGCGTCACCCAAAAGGAGAAATGATCCTGCCAAGGGCTTTCCTGGGATACTTTATCCAAATTGTATCATATTTTCCAGTGCATTTGATGCATTCTAATGGTTGTTCAACAGCTGAAGCTTGAATTACGTGAACTAATGATGTGTTTGTTTATGATGCTTTGTTTAGCTTTTTATTGTCTAGGACACTGGGTCCGGCTCTCTCGAAGAGCTCTATGATGAAAGATGAGATTGTTGAGGGGGTTTGAAAGGCCACGTAGGTGTAATGGAGCTGAAAAATAGCAGTAAAACGTTCCATCTCTGACCGGGTTTGTCTACACACCACCAGTTACAACATTCAGTAGACGCATCAGATCTTGCGAAGGCGACTGACTGTTCGCTCCTAGTTCAACTGTCTGACTTCCAATAGTAATATTCGGAATTCAGTTGATGATACTTGGCTGTTTTCAGTTATCGGTTTGTTAAGAGTTCATAAATTTAAACATCCTTGAACAGATTTCAGATTGACTCCATAGCAGCTTTCATTGGCCAAGGACTGCCCAGAGGTCGTCTGTCATGTAAAGCAACCAATCACAGGTCGTTTTTGTTCCACGTTATGTAAATGTAATGCCGATGTCCCTACAAAAACAAACCGGTGTTCTAAGGCCCTGTTTACACGAGAACGCGCGCGGGTGAAAACGTAAAAATATTTGATCTGATGTGCCTTTCGTTTACACGGCGACGGCATTTTTGAGGCTTAAAAACGCAAAAAAGTGAAACCACCCTCCAGAGTGGAAATCTTAAAGACGCTCCACCGTCGTGTTCCCGTGTAAAGGGTAAAAGCGCAAAAGTCTACTTGACAGGGAAGGTTGTTCGCAAGCGCGTGGACTTGGTGTTATGTAGTATGCACTCCTAGACACCTGGAGTGCATACTACATTGAATTTCTCAGACATTTGCGTCACCATTTGCACGCGATTTCCCACACAAACGCTCGTCTAAACGCAGAATAAAAAAAATTATGACGCAACAGCACTTTTGCGATTTCTCTTCAGAAACGTTTCCGTGTAAACATAGCCTAAAACTCTTGGAGTTATTTTTAAAAATCCACTTTTGAAAATTTACTTTTAAAAATCCAGCGTTTAGTTGATCCTGATATGCTCTCATTGTCACAGTTGTAAACACGACGAGGATTCTGATTCAACCAATCAGATGACAACTTGGAATATCCTGAAATGTTTCCAGTTAAGTGTGCAATATGCATCAGATGTTCCTGGGTGCGAACGTCTGAGGCTGAGACAAGTGGACAATAAACTTTTTCTAAAAACACACACAATATTAAAGCATCATTAAACATAGCTATTTAAATGCTCAGCAGTTCGCCACATCATTTTATAGCCCTGCCCATGACATACCGTGGAAAAATGTGTATCTTGGCCACAAATCTACAGTTCGTTCCCATGACTTACTAATATATAAACATGTTTAAATTCATTCCCCATTTTAAGTAGATTTCGTGATGTCAGTGACGAAATAATAATTCCCTCGTTTTAAGGAAATCTTGAGCACGATAATTTGCCCCTTGTTTTACTGTGGCCACGTTGTAATAATTTGTTCCATTATTTAAGTTTAATTAAAACAAGGGCGGTTTGAACGTGGCCCCGGTTTCTAAGGCCCGTCCACACTACTGCGTTTCGTTTAAAAACGGAGACCTTTTGCTACGTTTGCACCTCCCGTCCAGACTAAAAGCGGAAAGAACGAAGACCTAAAATGGAAAAGTTTAGAAACGCTGCAGCTCCGAACAAACGGACAAAACGGAGGACTTTAGAAACGATGACAAAGAGGCTCACGCTCGGCACTATGATTGGTTGTCATCAGTCATGACATGTCCTTCCCTGATTCGTCAGCCACCCATCACATGACCCGTCCACGTAAAAGTTCCACTTCGTCGTCTGTCCATGAAAAGAAATCTTCGGTCTTCGACATTTCTAATCTCAGAGGTTGCTAACGTAGCTTTCTTCATCAAATCTGAGGAATAGTCAATCCGTTTCCTGTTTACACCTGCACGTGCATGCCTAGTGTTGGTGAATGGTCACGTTATCCGTGTTTTTCAGTCGTTTTAATGTGGACGGAGATCAATTCGACGCAGATAAAACGCTGGTGTGGACGGAGATCGTATTCGTTTTTAATTCTCCCGTTTTAAACGAAAACACAGTCATGTGTACGGGGCCTAAATTGAGGTAACAAATTCTTAAAGGGACACTGTGTAGGAATTGTTGCCATCTAGTGGTGAAAATGTATTTTGCATTCAGGACGAATTGTGCTCTCCAGCACCTCAATTTTTCAAATGCGCGTTGCATCTCACGGTAGCCGTTACGTACCAAAAAGCTATGACAGGATTAGCACTTCGTTGAGTGTTCCTCTGGTGAACAGGTTCAGTCTTTCCATACAGTATGTTGGATTGTTCTGGAGAGTGGAAGGTGCTACACACACCCAAAACAATATTTGATGCACAATTGCGGTCAAAGGTCGTGACGACAGACAGGTTTATGTGTACGCTAAGTTGACACTTTTTTCATCTGCACTTCTTCAGGAAACATAGTCAACTCTAGTTCCACTTCCTCTACAGCATCCCTTTCCGGAAGCTGGAATGTGCTTGTTGTAGGTATTGGGGTGAAAGAGGGGAAGAGGGATGACCAGTGACACCGGTAAACTGGAAATGACCACAACAAAATGCAAAGGAAGTGAGAGAATGAGAGTCAAATAGGTTTAGGTTAGGGTTCAGTGAGGAGGTTCAGAAAGCTATACCTTTCATCTTTTGCTCTCTCTGATCTACATACTGTTCAATTAATGATTTACAAGATTATCACTTCCTGGGGGAGATTCCCTTTCCAGAATCCCATTACCAGTGGTCCCGGCTGGAGTAACACAGCTTAAACTGCACAGTAAAAGCCCACCCCTGAGACCTAGAGCTATTGCCAAAGTTGCTGTGATAGTTTGTGGGTCTTCGTTTGGGTCAGTTTTGTTGTCTGGGAAAATGTATATTCCCACTATAGAGAAGAATGTTTTTTTTTTCTTTTTCTAAATATACATCTGTATTTTGTTGGAAATTTGTAGTATAAATGGTTAAATGTAGATACAATTATCTGGAACTTTTCACCACTACACAATGGCAATGCCGTAGATCGATTTTAATTGATCATAGTCCATATGCCAGAGTGCATTTGGGCCAGCGCTGTTCGTTGTTAAAGTGACGGCTGACAACGTCTTTTATCAGTAAAGTTCTGCACGGGCAAATTCAGTGACGCCTTTAATGCAATGCATTACTACTAAAGTTGATAGTATTTCTTTGTTACTGAAATAAAGTCTAAAATATAGCTTGACTAGTGATCCAACTCTGCCATGTCCTCTATCAGTAGGCTGCAATGAACACTGATCAAATGCGTTATTCTTCTACATTTCATTTAGACTTTTATTTTTGAAATACGACTTTATTCTCGAAAATTTAATTCGTTTATTTTCAGAGTATTGTCAGCTTTCTAAATTTATCAAGACTTTTGTTTCAACACGACGGCTTTGTATTTAGCCTATTTCTAAGACTTTGTATTTTGACTTTGTTTCTTTGAAATTTAACGAGTTTTTCTCGAAACACGACTTTATTCTCGATATTTAATGAGTTTATTCTTAAGATTGAATTTCGACTTCCTTTCTCCAAATTTAACGAGTTTAATTTAGCATTATAATGACTTTAATCTTGAGATGGTTTTATTTTTGTAGCATTGCTTGGCCCTAATCCTCTTTCGTACATAAGATATTGTTTGGTTTTCAAAAAAAATAAATAAAATAATAATAATAAATACATTAAATTAAGTGAGATTTTTCTTCAAACAAGCTAAATCGTCTGCCAATAGGTTAAGAACAATAATCTTGTTTCCATTTAATCAAGATTATTTTTCTTACACCATTGGCAAATTATTTTGCTATTTTTAAGTAAAAAAACTCACTTAATTTAGATCAGTGACATAATAAATTTGGCCATTTTGCTTGAATAGCAACTGCATACTGATTTTAGTTGAATTTGAGATATTTGGACTGGAATCAAAACAAGAATACTAAGCAAGAAACACATTTGTTTTGCAGTGTGGGCAGTTTGTCTGTGAATATATCTAATCCATTTTGTTTGTGTACATTTATTTGAGTACACAAACGAAACGGCGTTCTCACCCCATTTGAGTTTCTAATGTGAATGATATTTGGGGGAAAATCCATTGGGCATATATATCTGACAAATTATTATTAAGATAATGCATATTAATATTTAATCTATTTTAAGTAATTTAATCATTTAAATTGAGATTATTTGATTTGTTTATTTTTATAATTACATTCAGCAATGAGTTTTTCACAACAGTACCAGATACTAAGGCTGGTGTTGATATGAAAACTGGCTCCTCATCTGATTTAAGGGATCTAACACTTCTACAATTCTAACTTAACCCCTATAATAATATTCATTCATTTCATGTCTGGAAAAAAAGTTTGAAAGATCTTAAACTACTTGCTCAGTATTACAAGTTTGAACTCCATAACCAGCTGAACGAAACACCATTTTGTGGCTATGAATGGACCATGGTTGGAAATATGGTAGATGGATAATCTTTTATGTGTCTCTTGAAATAGTCTCTTTAGGCGGGGTTGACTTCAGTGGTGAGGCCTGTACTTTTAAGCCCCACCAAGACTTAAAGCTTAAACACTCCTCATCCTTTTCTTTAAGACAAATCTGAAGACAAGACGACTGCTTTTCAGTAAGTTCCTCTGGCTTTACTTTTCGCTGTCTATTCAAAAAGCTGCAAGCACTTGTTATTTAGAAATATGTTCTTCTTAAATCATCTGATATTAATTCAATGCATGATTATAAGGAAAGCTTTGGTTTTTGATGAAATGCAAAGTTTAGCCTTTGAAGACACTTCCTGTTCCTGTGATCAGTGTGTTTGGGCTGACATTTATTATTTTTTATTTATTAGCTAAAGTTTAAATCAGTGGATGTTGTGCTTTGTTTGCTGTTGATTCTGCAGGTGTTGAATTGCTTGAAGAGGGCTTTTGTGTGGCATTTCTGCATCTCATTGGAAACAGGATGAGGGGTTTCTTCTCTCAAATGATGATATAGAATGTAAATGGTTAAGTGTGCTCTTTTGCTCATATATTTAGTTTCTTTGTGGCCATATATTTTGTCTTAATCTTGTTCTCTGACTCCGTCACTGGATAATTATTTAGGAGAGGAAGTCTGTTCCTTTCTGTCTAAGAGTTTTGAAGAACTCTTGAAATCAGGACCCTTTGTTGCATTCTTTTCTAAAACATCAATGGATATAATCAAATACAATCTTGGAGAGTAGATTTTACTGGCAAAAGGCTCTTTTTAGCACTGTTTTTAAAGTGTGTTTTTAAAGCACAGCGGTTTTTCCGTTGAGACGCTTCGTTGCTATGATACAGAATATCCGCAGCACAGTTTACTTGTAACTGATTTCGCAGATAATTTTTTCATACTAAAAATGTATTTTTCATTTATTTTGTTCGGTTAGCTCTGTTGGTTGATGTCGTTGTACAGAAAGATTTTTGTGACAGTTGGTCAGTGTGGTTTAGTCCCGCCCCTCCTCCACTGTGATTGGACGGGTGGGTAAAAAGTGACAGTGATGAGCGCTGCGTTTTATCCAAAGTTGAACATTTTTCAACTCTCAGCGACCAGTAAAAGCGCGTGGCGCTCAGCGCTTCAGCATGAAAAAACGCTCAGCGCCTCGTTACGCTCATGGCATTTAAAAAATGCGACGCTCCCATTGAAAACAATTGAAAACGTACGCCAGGTACATGGAAAAAAATTTTGTGGACACACGGCCTTACAGTTTGTACAATCACTGAGGATTAAGGAAGCCTCTGGAGCTGAAGTTCATTTATGGTAATAGACCTTATAGTGTGGTGCAGGTATGACATCTGAACCTGAAAGACTAATTCGCCGCTGGTTCCTTACGAGATTTTCATATGGGTTTTTAAAATGTGTTTTTTCGATTTATGTGTAAAATAAAGCCTATGGTAAACATACATTTATTATCTGTTGACGCTTTGTTCTAAAACATAAATGACACGCACCCATAGTGAAAATGCAATTTTTTTTAGCAGTTATGTTCATTTTTGAAAACGTACGTTTTTCACTGTAAGCAATAAGGTACGAATGGCTGTGCTGTATCGTGAATAAGTAACTTTAGCTGTTACGTACGATACAGCACTTGCCTCAAGTATCTCATTGCTTTTGTTAAACGGTTACCACACAATAAAAATATTAAAGTAAAAAAGATGTATTAGTGCAACTTTCATTAAAATCACTAAAAACCGTCCTTCCGCTAGAAAAAAAAATAGTCCCTGACCGTGAACAGCAACAACGTTCAAATAGAAACAACATAGGAGCTGCAGTGTTGCGCAGTGATAAATAGAACTGTTGGGTCATAGCCGTGTTTTATCATGAATAAAGCACAGGTATTGACCAATCAGAATCAAGAATTGGAACTAACCGTTTTATAAAAGTAACTAGATAAAACGTAAGACTACGTAACTTCCAACATAGTTACGAAACTATAGTTCCAATAAACATTCGCAAACAGCTTCGCAAACTTACGAGGAGCTGTGGTTAGAAGAATAGTTTCTTGTTAAAATAATGTAAACGCAATTTTCAAGAAACACTACTAAATGCAACTCAACCAGTTCTCGGGACACTTGGGACTGAAAGAAAACGTTACTGTTGTAGCTTGCACAAATTTATTAGCATTGTTCAGTTAAAAACCTTAGGACATTTTCCATTTTAGTAAATGTAAAGGTCAGTAAGATTGTGAACATAGTTCAGTTTCGAAATTTCGCTCGTGGTGGATGTTCTGTTGGCTTAGTCGTGCTGTTTCAGTGCTATTTTTGCTCTCTGGGACAGTAAAGTTACGCTTGATATTTTGGCCGTGGGTTTTCAGCAGTCCTGTTTTCCACTGTGGTTACCATGAGGATGATCCCATCAGCCAATCAAGACAGAGATTTGATGAGTTTGCATCTTGCACAAGCACACAGACATGATTGAGGCTGCTCTCTGTGGTGAAATTACAAATTACAGTTGAGCAAGGAAGGGCAGAATCAGCAACCAAAGATGCCAGTCCGGTCAGAGGTCTTTAAATAACTCGAACACCCGGAAACACACACACACATATGCATACATGGAGTGACTATTTGGCACATGCTTTCAAGGAAAGCATCTCATGCACTCTCTCTCACACTTCACACACTTTTCCATGCATGCGGTGTGTGATAAGCAGGTATCTGTTTGGATAGCTGCACACACACACAGTGGGAAACAGTGTGTGGCGGTTTAGCCAAGGCCGATTCCCAGCATTCACCTAACAGAGGGGGCACTTTAACCTGGCACAGTGCAGATATTCACAAGCATGTCTATCTGTCTCTCCTTCTCTCCGCCACAAACATCTGCTTGTTTCATATGATAGCAGTCATGTTTTATTACACACAGTTAAGCTGAAGTCTCTTTCCACTTTATGGCCCATGACGTAATCTTTGATACACGACCGACTGTTGCTTGTGTTATAATTGAACCCAGACTCAATTGAGCTAAACATACAGTGAAATATATAACAAACTTTTGCATTATCTGCTACCATTTGAAATTACTTTATTACGCAATAGATGTCAAATGTGCTCGCTATCCATGTGCTCAGTCCTCAGGGTTCAGTAGAACTGGAAAGGGTTTCATAAAATAGATCTCTTTGCAGTTACTATTTCTGCAATGTAAGTGTAAAACTCTATTAACCTAGAGTTGATAGGGTGTTGCAATTTGGTTACTAGTGTGTTCAAGGTGATCGCTAGGTTCAATACTTGTTGCCACAATGTTAGGCGGGTTCTCAGTGCATTGCTATGTCGCCGCTGGGTGATTGCTAGTGCTTTGATAGGTGTAAAACTCAAGGCCAAAATGTTATAGGGGTCATGAAATTGCTTTTTAAATTGTATGATGTTGTTGTTTGAGGTCAACTTATGACGTTCGCTTGGATTTTGCGTTCAAAAACATTTAAAATGAATAAGTAATTGGCTATTTTCTACATAGCCTAGCTCAAAAACGCTCTGTTTTTATGGGTGCCTCACACTGAAGACTTGGAAGTAAACGCCCACTGTTGTGAGTGGATAACAGTTTTGCATATTATAATGAGTTTCAACTCACTCGTCGATGCACTTGGGGGAAATTGTTTTGAAAACGTCCAATGTTGTAAAACGGCAACCGGAATGATTCGCCCATACATGTTCGACCCCAGAGTCCGTGTGTTGCACCATTCCTGTCGGATCCAATATAGACGGCCGTTCTTTTACTCTTAATCGGTCGGCAAATCCAGTCTTACAAAACAATCCTCAGTGAAATGAAGCAAACAGATGGACGATGTTTTACCCTCATCAGCTGGAACGTTAATAAATATAAAGTTTATCCATGCAGTCCTATTGGAATCCAGAGGAAGCTTATGCAGCGACTATCTTCTTCCACAACCAGGCACTGCACAATATTCTGTATTGCTCGATAGCTTGAACCGGTTTGTCATCACGAGGTAGGCATCTATGTTATTTAGCTATGCGTGTAATGTGCAAATCGGTGGGCGGGGCTAAACCGGGCGTGTTGAAGTAGGCGTTGATCTTCTTCTGCGGGGGTTGTGTTTTATCCTCTTTGACGTCATAGTTCCCCACTTTTAAAAACGAGTCGTTTGCTGAGCCTGGTGTCAATAAAAGCTTTTATTGGACTAACAAGGACGTTTTCAGTTCTGAAACTTGCAGGATATTCTTATAATATGATGACCTCTTAGATGTCAACAGCTCAAGGAAAATGTGATTTTTCAGTTCATCACCCCTTTAACATTGTTAGCATATTGCTATGTGGTGATCCCAAAATCACATCTACATTTGTAGGTACTACATTTGACTACTTTGTAACCATTAAAAAATTATGTTCTATTTAGTATTATATGGGTATGAATGAAATTCAGACGTACTACAACCGCCATGTTGTTACTGTCACATGATCTACCAGAGTCAGTTTTGTCGCTTCACTGCCATTCATAAATCGTCTCCCATAGTAGAGTGTCCATCGAATACACAGTTCACAATCTCGGTGGAAGTAGTTCATCCAGGGACTTTTTGGCTAATGTTTTTTGTATACTATGTTATCAGACATACTAATCTTTAGGCGTACTGTTTTTTTGCATACTAAATAGTGCTTTTCTTGGTTCAAAACCCACTGCCATGATGGTTGAGAAGCTATCATGTTGGTTACAGTGTTAAGGTTGTTAGCGTGTTGCTAGTGCTTTGAACATACTGTATAATTGTGTAAACTGTATTTGTGTGTATCTGTATATATTTAGCTTTCTCTATCTGTATTTTAGCACTGTTTTTTCCAATGGAACAAAACATTTTTAAGCACACTTGGTCAATAAAACCTATTCTGAGTTGTTCTGAGTTGCTAGGTGCAATACTTGTTGTTAGCATGTTGCTAGGGTGTTCTCAATGGTTGCTAGGTAGTTACTTATTGCCCCCTGTCATTGATTAAGTCGCTCTTTTGATATCTGTGTCCTTTTTGCCAATTTTATTGTCTGTCAGGTGGAAATCAGAAAACCAACACCTCCTCCTATCAACAAACCCCTTAAGTTTTTGAAGCAGTAGTAATGCTTGCCTGAGCAGAGATCACTAATAACTGTAGTAACTGGTATTTTTTGGTGACATTTCATGGTAAAAAGACATGCAAGACTATGCAATGTGGCAATTTTTACTGGTGCATTGTCTATCTCTTGCACATCTAGGGGCATTTTATGCACATACACATTACATTCTCAGACACACACACTATGTGGCTACTTCATACAGCAGTTGGCCAGTTGACAGGTGATCACCAGAGATCACAGCAAAATAGCAAAGCTGTTAGATCCTAAGTGTCATAAATACAGCTTTCCAGATGCACCTCCAGGATCAGCTCACACATGCTGCTCACAGAGGAGAAGACCTTGAACAGGCTTGACGTTACTGTTTAGACCCCAGAGAGAAGATGTCAACACACTGTTCTGTGGGCTTCATGCTTGGAGAGCTGTAGTAGGAATATTATGCTGAAATGAGCCTGTGATATTACACACTTACTGTATGTGTTCAGTGTGTCATGAAAGATGGATCCTGTGTTTAAAGGACAGATGAAGCTGTCCTGTCCTTTGCTGAGTCGGTGCAGGGCAGAGGCACCCTGCAATTATCCCGTCTAGGGGGAAATTCCTGCAAACAGGAGTTTCCCTCATCTTTGTTTCCACTAAGTGCTTGGTTAGTCGGTTTTGCATGATGTCATATTGTCTGTTGGTGGCCTTGTGGAGGAACTACACTTCTGTTCAGTATTTCTCTTGCAGGACAATAGAGCTGGATTTATTGGGTATTGTGTATGTGCAGGAAATACTTGTCCCTGCCTGGTGTTTCCACTGACCAGTCAGTGCTGTGATGCCATCTCAATCTCTTAAAGTTTGTCGTCTACCGCTTTAAATGCTCGTGCACTTCATCAGAATGGATTCTGATTGGCTGTCTGTCAATGTCAATTGTTCATCAGCTGGAAAAGATCGTTCTCATTGCTACTTTAGTCCCCGGTACACGTTGTATGATTTTGGGCTGTCCCAGACGAAAGATATAGCCATGACCGCATACATATTCTCTTCTTCTTTTACTTCCTTTTCTTTTTTTCAGCACATTCAATAAATGTCATCATCGTACAGTTTAAATAAATACGTACCTAGTTTTAAATACAGTTTAAATTAGGGCTGTGAAACGATTAATCGTGATTAATCGCGTTAAAAGTAAAAGTTTGCGTTTACATAATACACTGTATGTGTGCGTAGTGTGTATAATTATTTTGTATATATAAATACACACACATGAATGTATATGGCATGTTTAACACTGTTGTGGACTCCTAATAACATATAAAAAAGTGCCAGCAAGTGCTAAAAAAACATTCTATACTTGAAACATTCTAAAACATGCTAGCAAACACTTAGCTAAGTGCTAAAGCTAGCTATTACTGCAATTAATTAGGAATTTGCAGTAACTCAGGCATGGAATGTCCAATAAGAGACATGTCCTGAACACATCTACATGAGAATATTCAGTTACAGCAATAGCGCCACCTACTGGTGACAGGAAGTGACATGTTTAACACTGTGATGGACTCCTAATAGAGTGCCGAAGTTACGACGTCACTCTGTAGGCCAAAACCCGGAAGTGAGCTAGCATTTTAGCATTACGGTTCCCTCGCTCTAAAGCCTATGGGATTTTTGAATGGGTTTTTGCTAAATCGCCTGAAATAAGGTCTGTGGTGAACAGAGCCTCTAAATATTTTCACGTTTTGATCTATGACATAGAACACACAGTTATAACCTGCTTGTGGTTTTTTAAACTTTATTTTGTCTGATTGTGTTTTTTAAAATCTTTATATAGGCTTAAAAATGTATAAATTTTGGATTAACTTGTAAAGATTATCTTGTTAGACAAAACATGTAAGGGTCACTACCCTTTTGTTAAACACAGATCTTGTTTTTTGATTTTCCAAAAGTCTATGGGGAAAATGCATTGGTTTTCGACCGAGGGAACCCATGCGCCGCTAGCTTCCAGAGTTGTCCTACAAAGTGACGTCATCACTTCGGCACTCTATAAACATAAAAAAGTGCCACCAAATGCTAAACAAGCTAACAGCATACTAGAATGCTAGAAAAGGGCTAACACATTCTATACATGCATAAGGAAGTTGTTGTAACTTAAGCATGCAATTTCCAATGTGCTCCAAATTTAACATGTTTTATGTGTCTACATTCTAAAATATAGTTATAGCGCCACCTACTGGCAACAAGAAGAGACATATTTAACAGTGTGATGTAGTACTACCAACATATTAAATATGCCATTGATTTCTAAACATGCTAGCTACACCTTTCTGAGTATTAACGCATGCTATTATCTCCATAATATTTTTTACTGACTTTGACGTACTACGCCTATATTTACCTAATTAACAGCACACTGCCCACCGTGCTTTGTCTTCCAATAGCACGGGTGCCGAGGGCCCTTTCATTGTTGCTTGCAGCTTTAATGATCTTATAGGATTGCCGAAATCGCACAATCTGTGGCAGGCATAAGTTAAGCCTCCAAAGTTAGCAAAAAAAGCTAACGCCGGGAAAGAGACCAGAGCAGCTTATCATTTAATGAATCGACAGCTTATCGGTCAATCTTCAATATGTTTGCTCTAAACATTAGTTTTGGGTTGATCTAGTTTTAGAGTTTACAACAACAACAACAAAATGCTGTTTTATAGCAGAAGTCATGGGCAATTGTGCAGTTATAATTCAGTTTATGACGCTTCTCATTCATTTCTATGGTATCCGCAAACAGTGATTGACTGCCACACAACTGAATGAAATTATATGATGTCAAGGCTGTAATGTGATTGGTTATCAAGGCACACATGATCCAAGTTTGCTAATTTCTCTCCAGTGGTAGAGCCATGGACCGTCTCCCAATAATAAGACCATCTCTGTCGTTCTGAAAGTGATTCCATCAATATCGTTTCAGTGTGGCGTGAAACGTTATCATTGTTGTGGTGTGGACGTCCCTATTCTCATAGAATTAGAACAGTTCCTAGAACAGTTATCATTATAGTTTGGTGTAAAATTGACTATATTGAAATGCATTTAACTAAACTGTATGTTGTAAAACATCTAATGTATTCTTGTCTTTTTCTCTTTTCAGGTGTATCTCATTAATGTCACATACTCTGACTCCACATCCCACATCGTCTACAGAAGATACAGTAAATTCTTTGACCTTCAGGTAGGCTTACTTAAGTTTAACAGTTGCGAATTCTCTTTTACTTTACTTTTATATTATTTTTTCAGGTGTCACCTCAGCACTAAGTTTAATGTCTTTTTAATGTTGGGCTAACGCAAGCCAAGGCTATGTTTGAACTCCTATTTCTCCTTCTTTCTTACACTTAAATGTGCTTTATTAGCATTACACATTAATAACAGTGTATTTTTATTCCCACAGCAGTGGGAAGTTAGAGGACAATTAATAATATGGGGAAGAAAGAATGTGAATGAGTCTAATGCTACTTAATGTAGCATGTCCGCAGCAAAGGGGTTACTCTGAATGACATTTATGGGTGTATTTTACAAATTAAAGTCTTAAGTCTGTAGAGCTCTCAGGACACCTCCGCCAATAACAGTATTTGCTTTGGAAGTGGAATGGAGGGACCGCAGCGTTCACACCCAACCCTTCAGGTGCAGCAGGCCCCTCTGTAAAGTCTGGGAAGAAAGATCATGTGTGTGAGGACGTGGATAGGGTTTGGATGACTGCGCACATTTAGTTGCAGTGTAAGCATGTCTCTGTGAACATAGTGGATATGTGTAGTTTTTTTTTGTGGCTAGCACTAACAAAAGTGCTAAAAAGTAACATTTTATTTGGAAATGTTTTTAGGAAATGTTTTTTTTAAAACAGTAGTATTGTGACTTATTTATAAAACATTTTTTTTATTTTATTCAAATATATATTTTTTTGTAATGGCAAAGCTGAATTTTTACCATCAAAATCTTCAGAGTCACACGATCCTTCAGAAATCATTACAATATTCAGATTTGCTGCTCACGAAACATTGCTTATTTGAAAACTGTTGCTTAATTTTTGTGGAAACTGTGATGAGATTCATTTCAGGATTCTTTGATGGACAGAAAGAACAGCATTTATTTGAAATATAATTCTTTTGCAGCTTTCTTTACCGGTTTTTATGTCGCTTTGATCAATTTAATGTGTCCTTTGCTGAATAAAAATCAAACTTTTGAACAGTAGTGTTGGGTAGAGCAGGGGCGAAAGTGGCATATTTCAGAAAAAACATAATTTTAAAATGATGATGGTTTAGACAGAGATATATTTGTGTTCTGGTCAGTCACTCACAAGTGTGGTCTACCAATACCAGGTGGTATTTTGTAAAAATGTAGAACAACTTCAGTATAATTTCACTTTGAACCTAAGACTGCTCATGTTACTTTCGACCCCATCAGTTGGGACGAAAGTAACACACAGGTGGGTCAAAAGTAACACAACAAACAAGCTAGATTTTTTTGTGTTACTCTTGTTTTTTAGCCTAAATATACCAGAGTATGACCATGTAACTTCAAACATATTTTAGGCTTTATCTTTGCAAAAAAAAAGTTAATTTACATTTTTTTTCTTTTTAAATTTCCATTTCATCAAATGTTTTAAAAGTAACCCAACAGTACATATGCCTACTTGAATTATTTAGAATATTTTTTTATTGTCAGTCTGTTTTATAAAATGAATTTTTTTCAACATGAAAAATATGAAAATGTAATTAAATTAGCATAATATAAATTCTTAACATAATGTAACAATATTCATTTTCCATTCAGTTGTTTTTATGCATACATTTAAAATGTGCGTTAAAAAAATTGTGATAGAAATCCTGCAAATTCATAGGTGGAGGTGTAAAAGCTATAAGATATGGCTAAAACCTAAATGTGACTAGGGTAAATGGAAACAGATTGAAATAAACAATGAAATATGATGAAATAAACATGTTATAATAAATGCTGCAACACACAGAAAGTCACCACATGATCAGAGGGACAAAAGAAACACTTGTTTTCCCTATAGCGGGACAAAAGTAACGAGTGTTACTTTCACCCCGGTTCTCCCCTACTTCATGGTAATACCATTTTTTTTGATAATGTACTATAGTATTACCAATTTTTTAAAAAATATTTTAACTTAAACCATAGTAGTGCCATGTTTTTGAACACCTTGGTTTTTGACAAGATAACAGGTTGATGCCACTTTATTTGCAGGGTTTCGTCAGGTTATTTTAAAATAGTGTTGTCCAGGCCTGAAATAGTCATGGAAATTAATAAAACACAAAAATGTTTTTTACATTTATTTAACAGCATAATATTCCTCTTTGTGGTTACAATCCCTGCAGAAATACATAAATAAATAAATAAAAATGGAAACTGATTTGGTTAAAACAACATACTATAATATACATCAACGTACATCTGGCACATTCACTGTACCATACACTGTTTTTGGGATGGATGTATGTGTGTAATGTGTTTTTTTGTAGTTGTGTGTGTAGGGACTTCTGGGCTCCCCTTGGGCTCTTCTACATATCTACAGTCTGTTGAGGTTGTTAGTGGTTAGCGTTGTCTCAAAGACTCCAGTGTTTGACACGGGAGCTAATGGCAGCCATGTTGTGTACAGGGTGGAGGGATGAAGTCAAAGCCTCCATTGATAAGGGCTGAGAGGGCGCCTAACTCGGTCAATCACTTCCCTCCACTTGAGTTCCTGCCTCTCCATGTGGGATAGACGACAGGAACAATAACAAACATTAGGAAGAGGGATGTGCATTTTATGAGGTGTCAGCAGATGTTTCAGATCATTCTGAGAAAGTATAAATAACGCACCCGGCTGTGCTTCATGGCTTAAGTAGTTTAGAGGCTTAGTTTGGTTTTGGATAGTACACTACTGTTTAAAAGTTTGGGGTTAGTAGGATTTTTGAAGAAACTTATACTGTTATTCAGCAAGGATGCATTCAATTAACCAAAGTGACAGTAAAGATATTTATAATGTTACAAAAGAATTCTATTTAAAATAAATGGTGTTCTTTTCACGATTCATTAGAATGATTTCTGAAGGATTTGTGACACTGAAGACTGGAGTAATGATGCTGAAAATTTAGCTCTACATCACAGGAATAAAAAAGCATTGTACAATATATTTAAATAGATAACATTTCCCAATATTGCTGTTTTTGATCAGCCTTGGTGAGCATAAGAGACTCTTGGACAATAGTGTATATAAATAAAGAGAATGAACAATGTTTTAAGAAAGGCTTATTTTGCCCATACACATGCGGACTATTACAAGTGTTTTTGTACGTCTAAAGTTGCTCTTGTAATGTTATCTTAGTTGCACCATAGAGGTGGCAGTGATATTAAACCCAACATACACTGTTATCTATAACATTGTTAAGAGAATAAGAGGGAGTAATAGGCTAAACCATTTCTTAAATGTGCCTAAAGATGGTTTTGTTGTGTATTAGAGCAGTCATCAATGTAAGAACTCATTATCTTTCAGTGTTACTGCCAATGCGCTGTTGGTTAGCATTAGCGTTAGCATATTTAAAAGTGTAGTTGAACTCCAAGCTAAACAAGTGAATTGTGCTTAAAAGCTTCCCACACACTAACCGCTGGTTAAACACTATTCAATCATTCTTTAACGCTCCACAGTTCATTTAAAATAAAGTAATTCACGCTGGCCAAGAATAAAGTCCTGTGCTTTGCTTTCATGGCTAATTTTCTGTTAGCTGAGCTGAGGTTTTTAGTTGTCCAACACATGTGGAATCCAAATGTGAGACGTCTGCAAGTTCGGCCTTAATTGTACTGACAAACGCCAGCATATTCTGGAACATTCATTAATTTTCCCTGACAAACATTTACCATGGTGACTATAATTTACCATGTATTAGCCTACCATGCGACTGCAATGCTAGTGCAACACAACTATGGTTAGCCTTGGTAAGAATTCAAAAGTTAAGAAAAAAGCACAGAAAGGCCCCAATAATAATGCTTTTACACTATAATATAACTGCAGGAAGTGTTTTGAATGTTTGGAAAGAATGATTCTTTATGGCTTTAGTACATTAGCAGCATTATTTCTCTTCTACCACACTGGGGAAATAAACAAGTCTGTGGTGACATTGCTGTAAAATAGAGCCCGATCGATTATGGATTTTGAATGCCTATACCGATACAAATATTTGTTGGTTTTAAAATCCAAATCCGAGATATTGACCGAAATATATATATATATATATATATATATATATATATTTTTTTTTTTATTATTTTTTATTATTTTTTTTTCAGAAACGCGCAACAAAACATAAACAGATTTCTCTAACAACTGTGTAGAGTGCCCTCTGTTGGACAAACTATACAACTCCAACACTCATGACATGGTTCAAGCGTGTTTTCATCTGTTTTTGTTTTATTTTTAGAAATATTCATTTATCGGCCATTATAACTGCCGATACCGATAGTTTGGAAAATGCCTATATCGGCCGATAATATGGCCTGCGATATCTGATTGGCTCTACTGTAAAATGATATTACGTTGCTTCTTGCACGTTTTGCAATGCTTTTAAAGTGAAATGTTCAGTGCTGAAAGTGTTTTCAGTTTTATCCGAAACAGATGAATGTCAATACATTTTATGAAGTTAGTTGTTGTATGTTTTGCGGCAATTCAGAAATGAGATATCTGGTGAGCTGCGCTGAAAGGTTAGTGCTCTACCGCGCTTGAAAATAACCATAGTGTCAACAAAAGCAAACGTGAAATAAAAACACATTTGTGTTTTGAGTTGATATCATAGTTTATTGCAAGGAAAAAATGTTGTTGGTGTTTTAATGCCAAAAGTGTTTGAGCTTGAAACCTACAGTGAACATAATTTTGTGTTCATATAATGTAGGAATAGCCATGTTTTTCCACTTCCTTATGTGCTAGAAACCATAGCTACAGTCATCTAAATGTTTTGCCAATGGTTATGCACAGTGAAATATGATTATTAAGCAAGCACTATGGTCATAAGCGGTGGGTGTATATTCTTGGATGTATATCAGGAAGCCTGTATTGTTTGTACTTCTAGGTTCTTGTTTAAAGTTTCAGGTTTATTTTGTCCTCTTTGGTCTCTGTGGAACAGCCACCCACAGAGCTTATGTATAGCTAACTCAGACTTAAACTGTGGACTAGTGGCAATTTTGTGATGTTATGTAAATGGAAGCTTGCCTCTGTCTCAAAGCTTGGAGACTGGGTATAGTGGACTCTTTATCCCACAAGGATATGCAGGTACAGAATGAAGTATTGTGAGCAGAATGTTAAGAGGTGACCTCTGTTGTTTAGGTGACTCCTCTCCTTAGAGGAGGTGGTTGTGTCTCATTGTCAAGTACTCTGGCAGGGCTCCAGTACTGTACTAAGCTCAGGTCTTCTTATCGTACAGCACTGCAGAGTCCTGATTTCTGCATAATGCACCATCCTGTATTTTTGACCCTATAACTCTAAATTTGGCTTCTTTTCTTAACCTATTTTTTTGTTTTAGGAAGAAGGTGAGAGAAAATGAATATAATAAATGGGTATCAAAAAAGTAAACATGATTTAATGACTCATAAATGTAAGTACACATTGATGGCCTAAGACACGAAACGAGCGGCTTGTGTGAGAAAACGTCTCGGGTTATGACTATAACCCTTGTTCCCTGAGAAGGGAACGAGACACTGCGTCGATAAAATCGACTCTTTGGGGACGCTCCCTAAGCGTGCGCCTCTGAAGTATGAATGAAACTAATCCAATCCTGATTGGTGTTGCGTCGTGACGTAACATGTGACGGCATACCCGGAAGTATAAAAGTGACGCTGTCACAACGCACACTAGCCTCGCGATGAAGCAAGACGCTCAAGGGTCTACGGGGCGTGGCAACACGACGCAGTGTCTCGTTCCCTTCTCAGGGAACAAGGGTTATAGTCATAACCCGAGACGTTCCCTATCGAGGGAACTCCACACTGCGTCGATAAAATCGACTCTTTGGGGAACGAGTGCCCACTAGGCCACGCACCGAACAGACCCGCCCCGGAGTGAAACTGTCTAGGCACTCAGCAAGGGTTGAGTACGTGTGCACCGGGCGTACTGGGAAGGTGGAGACTATAAAACCTGATAAAAGTATGTGGGGTCGCCCAGCCGGCCGCCTCACAGATCTCCTGCAGAGGTACTCCCGAAAGAAGGGCCCTAGAAGACGCCATGCCCCTAGTTGAATGGGCCCTTAAGGCCAAAGGTGAAGGAACCCCGCACACCTTGTAAGCTTCAGTAATAGCCTGGACAATCCAGTTACTTATTGTCTGTTTAGTTGCCGGGAGCCCCCTCTTAGGCGACCCAAAACATACTAATAGTTGGTCCGCCCTTCTCCAGGAAGCGGACCTCTCCAGGTAAATACTTAATGCTCTGACGGGGCAGAGCAAGTGAAGTCTCCCTTCTTCCGCCGACACATGAGGTGGAGGATGGAAAGCCTGAAGGACTACCGAACGAGCCGTATTTGAAGGAACTTTAGGCACGTAGCCCGGGCTCGGGTGCAAAAAGGCCTTTACTTTGCCAGGGGCGAACTCCAAGCAAGCTGGCGTTACCGCCAGGGCCTGGAGATCTCCCACCCTCTTAAGCGAGGTAACAGCTAAAAGCAAGACCATTTTTAGAGTTAAGTCCTTAGGCGAAGCCGACTCTAAAGGTTCGAAGGGGGCCAGGGATAACCCCTCCAGAACTATTGCCAGGTCCCAGGCAGGAACCCTGGACCTGGTCGCCGGCCTCATCCTCCAAGTACCACGGAGAAACCGAATGACCAACTGGTGCCTCCCCAGAGGCCCACCTCCTACTGGTGCGTGGAAAGCCGAAATGGCAGCCACATACACCTTGAGAGTGGACGGGGAGAGACCCGCAGAGAACCGATTTTGTAGAAATTCCAGAACTGAAGCCACCGGGCAGTTTACTGGATCTACACCATGTTCTCTACACCAAGTGGCAAACACATTCCACTTGAGGCCATATAGTCTCCTGGTTGACGGAGCCCTAGAGCTAAGTATGGTTTCCACCACTTCCGCTGATAACCCAGCATTCAGGTACTGAACCCCCTCAGAGGCCAGACCCACAACTTCCACAGCTCTGGGCGAGGGTGAAAGATGGTGCCCTCCGCCTGAGACAACAGATCCCTCCTCAGAGGAATCTGCCATGGCGGAGCTATGAGGAGTGATATTATGTCTGAAAACCATACTCGTGTCGGCCAATTCGGGGCAACCAGAAGAAGACTGATGCCCTCCTGACGGACCCTCTCCAGGACTCCCGGGAGCAGAGTGATCGGGGGAAAAGCGTACAGGCGAAGCCTCGGCCAAGCCTGTACCAAGGCATCCAACCCCAGTGGGGCTGGATGTGAGAGGGAGAACCAGAGTGGACAGTGGGACGTCTCTCGAGACGCAAACAGATCCACTTCCATTGGTCCAAACCTCTCCCATATCGACTCCACCACCTCCGGGTGAAGTCTCCATTCCCCGGGCCTCAGCCCCTGCCTCGACAGGATGTCTGCTCCCTGATTCTGAACCCCCGGGATATACATTGCTCTTATTGACAGTATCTTCCCCTGGGACCAAAGGATAATTTGATGCGCCAGTCTGCACAGAGGGCGCGATCTGAGTCCCCCTTGTCGGTTCAGATAGGCCACCACTGACGTATTGTCTGTCCGTACTAAGACGTGGTGACCCTTGATGTCTGGGAGGAAGCTCCTCAAAGCTCTGAACACAGCCAACATCTCTAGGCAATTTATATGCCAAGTACGATGATGGTCCTGCCACAGACCCCTGGCAAAGCGGCCGTCCCATGACCGCGCCCCAGCCAGTCAGGGAGGCGTCTGTCGAAACGGTTTCCCGGCGACATGACACCCCCAATACTGGCCCTTGGGATAGGAACCAAGGTTTCTTCCATATTTGTAGAGAACGAAGGCACCTGCGCGTTACTCTGATCATACGAAACGGATTTCCCCTGGGGGAGAACCCCTTGGTTTTCAACCACCACTGTAGGGGCCTCATGTGAAGGAGGCCCAAAGGAATGATATTGGATGCCGCTGCCAAGAGGCCCAGCATCCTTTGGAAGTGTTTTACAGTGATGGCCTGGCCCAGCTTCACCCTGGATACCATCGCCAGAATTGACTCGATACGAGCGGGAGACATTCGTGCCTGCATCGTAATTGAGTCCCACACGACTCCCAAAAAAGTCGTGGACTGGGATGGTTCTAGCACACTCTTCTTTATATTGAGTCTCAACCCCAATTGTTGAATGTGGCCAAGAACGACATCTCGATGCCGAACTGCCATCTCCCGAGACTGGGCCAGAATGAGCCAGTCGTCGAGATAATTTAATATTCGAATCCCTTGAAGTCTCAGTGGAGCGAGGGCTACGTCCATACATTTGGTGAATGTGCGGGGAGAGAGTGCTAGGCCGAACGGAAGAACCCGATATTGGTAAGCTTCGCCCCGAAAGCGAACCTCAGGTATCTCCTGTGACATGGAAGGATGGAGATGTGAAAATAGGCGTCTTTTAGATCTATCGTGACAAACCAGTCCTCGGACCTGATCTGACTCACGATTGCTGGAATGGTCAACATTTTGAACCTGAACCTCCTCAGAGATCGATTCAAAATCCTGAGATCCAAAATCGGCCTTAACCCCCCATCCTTTTTTGGAACTATAAAGTACCGGCTGTAAAACCCGGACTCCCTGTCTAACGGGAGAACATGCTCTATGGCTCCCTTCAACAGCAGAGTCTGCACTTCTTGTTCCAGCACCTGAGCCTGCTCTGGGACCACCGCAGTTCGCACCACCCCAGAAAATTTGGGGGGGCGGTGCGCGAACTGCAGTCTGTACCCTGATTGTATTATCTGCAGGACCCACGCAGATATGTTGGGAAGGTGTCTCCACCCCTCTACAAAATCCACTAAGGGTACCAGCCTCTCGAGACTGGCCTCTGGTGTCTTTTGAGCATCTTTTTTGACTTCCTGAAGCGGAATACCGGCAGGTTGTAGTCGATATGGCCCTTGCGACCATAACCGATGCTTCACAATCGTTTTTCGCTGGAAAATGATGCGGCCCGAAGCGCTGCTAACGGCGGGCATGCATCTTTTCCTAGAGGGCCCCGCTGCGAGAACAACCTCGGTTGCCTCACAGCGGAGGGGGCAGCCCTCCGAGGTCCCACCACGGCTAGGACCTCTTTCCCGAAGTCCTCCTAGCCTGAATGACGTCCCTCAGGTCGCCCTTCTGGCTGGAGGACTTCGGTTTTTGAGAACGCTTCCTCTGTTGCCAAGCTCCCGGAGGAGGGGCCCTAGAGGAAACGCTCTCCTTTTGCTCTGCCCTGTGTGAGGAGCTGGCTGACGGCTGGGGCTGATCGCTTTGCCCCACCCTACTTGATTTGAACTTAGCTTTACGAGGGAGGAACTGCTGGAACGCCGCAGATTGTTTCTTCGCCTCCTGGAACCTGTCGACGACCGAATTGACGGCGTCGCCGAACAGGCCAGAAGGCGAGAGCGGCGCGTCCAGCAGGAAGGACCTATCCTTATCTTTAATACCCGATAGATTCAGCCACAGATGTCTCTCCGTGGCCACCATGGCCGCCATTGAGCGGCCAACGGCGCGGGCTGTTTCTCTCGTAGCCCGGAGAGACAAATCTGTGGCCTTCCTCAACTCGGATATATCCTCCGGAGTAGGCCCCTCTCCCTCGTCCAAATCTTTCAGGAGGTCGGCCTGGTACGCCTGCAAGATTGCCATGGAATGCAAGCATGCACCAGCCCGACCTGCCGCCATATAAGCCCTGCCAACCAGTGTAGATGTTTCCCTGCAGGGCTTACTAGGCAACACCGGGGTCTTAAGGGAAGACGCCGATTCAGGAGAGAGATAGCTCGCTAAAGCCTCCTCCACCCTCGGCATCTTCCCGTATCCCATGTCTCGAGCCCCCAAAACGTTGCTATAATCAATTATACTAGGGCTCGAGACACGGGACGAGTGCGGTCTTTCCCACGATCTCGTGATCTCTTTATGGAGATCTGGGAAAACGGCAGACTCCCGGCGTTGAGGCTGTGACCTGCGCTTCAGGAAACGCTCGTCCAGTTTGCTCGTGACTTGCGTTTCCTGATCATTTTGTGGCCAACTGATATTTAATTTGGCCACAGCGCGAGTCACAACCTCCACCAGCTCCTCATAATTAAGACCATACTCTGGCGTGCCGAACTCACGATCGTCCGCATCGATGCTGAGCACGTCCCCTTCCTCAGAAGCAGACAGCTCAAGCATCGGGACCTGATCACGGGCAGGAGAAACCTCTCGGGCTCCCGCACCGCTATCAGAGGCCACGGGATCAGCTGATGGAGAACGAGAAAATGCCTCAGCATTCTCGCTCTCCTCAGCTAAATCCCGCTGCGAACCCCAGGATCTCATTCGCCGCATCGCCTCAACGAAAGCGGGACCAGACCCCTGGGGAACGCGAGCCTGACCGTGCTCATCAAAGCACGCCAGTCGGGAGCGCAGCACTCTTATGGGGAGAGCTTCACAGTGATCACAGGCACTCTCTTTCTCGAGAGCTGCCCGTGCGTGCTGCGCTCCCAAACAGTTCACACATAAAGAGTGTGTATCCCCACCCCGTGATATAGCGAGGGCAGGGATGCACACACCTCTTGAACTGCTTCTCGGCCATTTTAATCTCAGATATAATATATATATAAGACAAACAACACCAAATAAGACAGACAGTTTTGACATATAGCGCTTGCTGAAGAGCGAAAGCTAGTGTGCGTTGTGACAGCGTCACTTTTATACTTCCGGGTATGCCGTCACATGTTACGTCACGACGCAACACCAATCAGGATTGGATTAGTTTCATTCATACTTCAGAGGCGCACGCTTAGGGAGCGTCCCCAAAGAGTCGATTTTATCGACGCAGTGTGGAGTTCCCTCGATAGGGAACTAACGGTATTTATATCGTTTTTACCTCTCGTAATCACAGTTACGTCCACGTGATCTGAAGGCATGGGCGCTTCGGTCTGCGCATGTGCTGGAGATAACATAAAAAAATCATACTAAGGAACTAGCTGACTAAATTAATAGTTTTGAACATATCTAGTGAGTAATAACCCACTTACACTCTCAGAAAAGAAGGTACAAAAGCTGTCACAGGGGCTGTACCTTTTCAAAAGTACCTAAAGGGTGCATATTGGTACCTTAATGGTACATATTAGCAGCTAAAATGTACATAATAGCACCTAAAACGTACATAATAGCACCTAAAATGTACAAATTAGCACCTAAAATGTACATATTAAGCACCTTAATGTCCATATTAGCACCTAAAATGGACAAAAGTTTTCCCTTTGAAAAGGTACAGCCCCAGTGATGGCTTTTGTACCTTTTTTTCTGAGAGTGTATATGCTATAAAATGAACGCATTTTGTGGAAGGGACAATAGAAGCACATGGTGGCAAAATGCGTCATTCTTCATACATGTCTTATAGAGTTCTTGATCTGAAAGGCGGACATACATGCAGGCTCCCTAGTGTCATTGTGTGGGCTACTAAGCTGGATGAGATGAGGATAAGGACAATAATACACCTGACAAAACAGCATAGTCAAGACATCTGCTTTGCATTTTCCTCTCATCTAAGCTGACTCTGTCAGTCTAAGCCGTTCAAGACCAAACCAAGACCAGCTGACTGCAGGATTTAACATGCATCACATTGACTGAGAAGCTCTTGATGTTGTGCATAGAAACTGCATTCGTTTTGTTGCTACACTTTCTTGAAAACCTAAAAAAGCCTTGATTTTGTGGATATAGGGACATTTTTTGTACTGGGATATAATGTCTGATTTTACGGTGCAGTCTCTCTCAATATGGATCTTTTTAGCCATTAAATCCTTTCTGCACTGACTTGTTTAATTTAGTTTCATTTTATTATTTTAATATTAAGTATTATCTTATTTTATCTTTATTTAATTTTCATTTGACATTTTATTTTAATTATATTAATTTTTTTATATTTATGAAGGCATATTTTTAACAATACTATCTAATTTTAGTCTTAGGTTTGAATGTAAATAATTTTTTTAATTGTGTATTTTAGGTATTTTCGAGGAAATAATTATAAATATATTTGAAATCATATTTTAGAGACATCTTTTTAACAAGTACTAACTTATATATATATATATATATATATATATATATATATATATATATATATATATATATATATATAATTTATTTTATTTCACTTTATTTTATATTTTTATAAAATACTATTATAAAATACTAGTACTATACCAGTAAAATATAAGTAGTAGTATCGTTTTATCATATTGTTTTATATACAAACAATATAGAGTAATCTGTTTAACAAGTAGCTACTATCTTATCTTTATAGTTTTTAACAAAAAAATATTTTTATCATTTTAATTACATTTTATTGATATATTTTAACAACAACAACAAAAAAAAGTAAAGGCACCTTTTGAACAAGCATTCAAGGCCAGTATTGTCACGGTTTCTATGTGTTCATGGATGCATTTCCGAACGCATCGTTAGACAACTATGGTCTCAAGTTGGTTGCAATTTCCATTGAACTCTATTGGTAACAATAGAACTTGCGACCATAGTTGGTTAACAATGCTTTCGGAAACGCACCCAGTTTAGTTCTGTGATTTTGTATCCCCCTGTCTTTGTGATTTTAGTTTAGTCCTGTTAGTTTTTCCCTGTCAGTTTAATTAGGAATTCCCAACCCCTGTGTTAATTATCCCGTTAACCCCAGTGCATTTAAGCCCTGTGTTTTCCCTCAGTGTTGGTTGGTTGTCGTCCATGTATGGTTGTGTGTACCTGGAGTGCTTTCCTTTTGGTTTGTAAATAAATTCGCTACATTAAAGTTCCCTTGTCTTCAGCAACCTGCACAAACCTGACAAGTATTGCCAAAATCAAATACAAAAAAATCAATACTGATAATAAGACCGTTCACATCCACAACCACTGTAGAACACTATCCCAAAAATAGATCTTGACAATATTGGATGCCTTTTTTCACTTCCCTTTATTCACAGATCTGTGGTAAAATATCATTGATATTTAGTTTAGATTATATATATACAAATTTTGTCATAAGCTCTGCCTGCTCTGTTTCCCTCACCAGTCCTTGGACCTCAGAATGAACCCGTCTGACACTGGAGGACCTCCTCAGTACGTGCTCTGGCAAATGGAGGGTCATTCAATCTAGTTTTGGGAATGCGTAGGCTGTCCGGCCCGGCACGAAAGTCCAAAATGGGTGTCTAGACCCCAAGGCATTACAGGCATGCCAATGGCCTCAGCACTTTGGTGGTGTTCTGGGACTTTCAGCTCAGCCTACTGTACTGATGTCAGTGGGAAGAAGGAGCTTGATTGTTGAAGCGGGATAAAGGCCTGTTTCATGAGCAAGGTCGAGTTGTAGTCAGAAGACCGGCACCTACACTTCAGAGACACACTGGCCTTGTGCTCAAAGGGTTGTCACAATGGAGGGTTTTGAGCCTGTGGTGAAGAGAGAAGTTGCCCTTGGCTCCTGATCTGAGGCCAGCGAGCAAGAAAGGGAAAAAGACTAAATTTAGTGTTTCATAGTCAAGTCCATGTGGAAGGGGGTTTTCATTCTACTCTGGTTTTATTTAATTTTTTATTTTATGTTTGGGTTTCACAACCAACCAGAGAGAGAGAGAGAGAGAGAAATTATCTTTTTATTTCAATATGAACAACTCCTTTTTCATTAAATAACTTAATTTATTTAACTTCCATAAATAAATTATCTGGACTTGATGCTTCTTTATTTTTTTTTAAATTGTTATTATTTTTATTGTATTTTATCATACTATTATTTAAAATTATATCATTTGATTTATAAAAAAATCATTGTATTTTACTTTACACTTTTGAAGGCCACTTTTTTATTTTATTTTTCTATTTATTTAATTTATATATATATATATATATATATATATATATATATATATATATATATATATATATATATATATATATATGTCTTTAGATACTTCCATTACCAAATTATATGGACTTGCTAAAAACAAAAGCGCTTAGTTTAAGCTGGTATTTCAGCCTGACCAGCTGGAAAAAGTCTATAATACCAGACCAGACTAGCGTCAAGATTGTAAAATCAGCTAAGACCTGCAAACAAACTTTTTTTGATAAGAACTATTTCATTCGTTTCTGTTATTTTTCCCAACAAAACATTCGACACACAGCTGAATGCTTAAAGGAGTTGTTCACTTTAAAAAAAACTTTTGCTGATAATTTACTCACCCCCATGTCATCCAAGATGTCCATGTCGTTCTTTCTTCAGTCGAAAAAGAAATTAAGGTTTTTGATGAAAACATTTCAGGATTTTCTCCATATAATGGACTTCATTGGGAACCAAACGGTTCAAGGTCCAAAAGACAGTTTCAGTGCAAACTGATTCAAAGGGCTTTAAACGATTCCAGACAATGAATAAGGGTCTTATCAAGCGAAACGATCGCTCATTTAAAAAATTTATAAAAAAGATTAAGTTTTATAAGCAGAAATGCTCAACAAACGAAATGAACAAAACGACTCTGAAAAAGATTAGTTCATTTTGATGAATGAGTTCGAACATCACAGACCAGAGCAAGGTGAGCATTTGTGCTTATAAAACTTAAACTTTTTTATTTATTTTTGAAATGAGCGATCATTTCGCTTGATAAGACCCTTATTCAGTCGTCGTTTAAAGCGATTTGAAGCTGCACTAAAACTGTCATTTGGACCTTGAAACGTTGGGGTCCATTGAAGTCCATTATATGGAGAAAAATCCTGGAATATTTTCATCAAAAACCTTAATTTCTTTTCAACTGAAGAAAGAAAGACATGAACATCTTGGATGAGTAAATTATCAGCAAAAGTTTTTTTTTAAAAAACTACTCCTTTAAATGCAACATAATTGCAGAGCTTCCAAATCCAATAAGCATTGGATGTAAAGTTTTGTGTAACAGGATGTGTGATCTGGACGAGTGTTGTGATGGATGCTTTGGTTCTAGTAATGAAGTGGGACTCTTTTGATGTGTTTGCTGTGGTCATGTTTGTGTGTGTACTCGTCTGAATGTGGGTTTATTGTGCATTTCTCTGTGTTTGGTGCCAGACTCTGGGCTTCTGACCACCTCTCTGATGTCTTTTGATGTTTTCATAGACTTTGAGTCTGTACTGCCGCACAATCCAGCTTTGAGCTATACGACTGAAACCAGCCGATGAGCTATTCCAATAAAAATAGTAAATTGTTTCCGTTCTATTCAGCAATGTCACCACAGTCAACATCTAAACTGTTTTGGGACAGATTGGAGACAACTGAGACTAAGATTTTGGTAACACTTTACAATAAGGTTCATTTATTAAACATTAGTTCATGCATTAACTAACATGAACTAACCATTTGTTACTGTATTTGTTATTCTTTGTTAACGTTAGTTAATACAAATCTAGCTGTTCATTGTTTGTTCATGTTAGTTCACAGTGCATTAACTAATGTTAACTAGATTTTAATAAAGTATTAGTAAATGTTGAAATTAACATTACCAAAGATTAACAAATGCTAAAGAAGCATTGTTCATTCTTTGTTAATGTTAACTAATGTAGTAACTAATGAACCTTATTGTAAAGTGTTACCAAGATTTTAAATGTAAAAATGAATGTAAGCTGCAGTGAGTGACTAAATTACATGTAATAATCTTTTAAAGAAATAATAATAAAAGGATAATGCTATAATACTTTAAACTGTGAAACAGTTTATATTAGTATTATTAGACTTTTTTATTATTTTTTTTTCACCCTGATTTTTGTCTTCTTTTCAAAAGATACTTGTGATGTTGCCTTAAAATTTGACTAAAATTAGGAATTTTAGAAAGAAGGATAATGTTGCTGCCTAAACAGCCTTTTGTGAATAAAATCGGCATTAAAAAGGAAGTTGCGATGGTCGTTTCTTTCCTATTGTGACTTATATCTGAGTGAAATGGCTTCTCGAACAAGAAAAAATGTACACTGTAAAAAAAGATTGTGATTTTTACGGTAAAAGACCGTTAATTGGTTAACAGAACCTTTCCTTAGTGTATAGTATATATATAATATATATATATATATATATATATATATATATATATATATAAATAATCTTTTGTGTATAAAATCGGCATTAAAAATTAAGTTGCGACGGTTGTTTCTCTCCCATTGTGACTTAGTGAAATGGCTTCTCGAACAAGAAAAAATGTACACTGGAAAAATGATCATGATTTTAACGGTAAAAGACTGTTACTTGGTTAAGAGAACCTTTCCTTATATATATATATATATATTATATATATATATATATATATATATATATATATATTTAGTATATATATGGTAAATAACTGCGATAGATCTAAAGGATATTGTTGCGGCCTAATTATTGGAACAGCCTTTTGTGAATAAAATCGGCATTAAAAAGGAAGTTGCGATGGTCGTTTCTTTCCTATTGTGACTTATATCTGAGTGAAATGGCTTCTCGAACAAGAAAAAATGTACACTGTAAAAAAAGACTATTTTTTTAACGGTAAAAGACTGTTAATTGGTTAACCTTTCCTACTATATACGGTAAATAACTGTGATAGATCTAATGGTACATTTCATGTAATTTTACTGTAAAATACTGTTAAATTTACAGTATTTGAAAGTGAAAATGAACAACTCATTGTATAATTTACGGTAAAAAAAAAACGTAAATTGACATTCCCACAATTCCCTGCGTGACACTTCGCATTCGATGTATTTTTGTTAAAATAACTGTTTCTTCATAGTTTGCTTAGTCGTTTTCCAATCAGTTATGTACATTAGGGTTTTATGTGACATTTAATGTTGTTAAATTTATGTTTATTTTATATATTAAGTTTCTTGTGGAAGAGCTGCTTGTGATGAGCTTTGATATATCATGTGACTCATCACTGCTGTGATTGTTGATTGTCAGTGTATTACAATGGTACAAAACAGATATTAATTCTTCTATAGGTCGATAAATTAACATTATATCAGATAATAAAATACGGTTTATTTCTGTAAATTTTAAGTCTGTAAAACCTTGCTACTGTAAAGTCTTGCTACTGTATTTTATAAGGTAAATTTCTGGCAACCACAGCTGCCGGTATTTTACCGTAAATTGAACAGATTTTTTTTTTGACAGTGTAGGGCTGGACTTGATATTAAGTACTTGATATTATATGATCTATGTAGCTCACTCGGTTATTTGACATGAAACAGTGCAAATGATATATTTACTGACCCTTGTTACCTACCACACACATTGTTATTGAATGTTTAGTCATAATGTTAAGTTGTGTGGCACAAATCTTGTGAATAAGGTCGCTCAGTATAAATAAATGAATCTCTCTTTGGTCTAAAATTTGGGCAAACACTCACACAAAACCCCACAAGGAAGGGTGTGCACGGGAAGCCAGCTTTAAACTGAGTTAGTTGTAGAAGTGCTTCTATGAAAGGGAGGACTCTGTTTGTCTAAACTCTTCCCTCTGGAGTTCTCACTGTACAATTTACACACACCGTCGCTGGGACGGGCGCGTTCCTCCGTTTGATCCCACGTGCTGAAGTTAGCCTGGTTGGCACAAAACATGGAAATTATTCTCAGAGGCTGTGTCTGACTTTGAAGCACTGTTTCTGTATGTATATAGTCTTTGTGATGGACAGATGTGGAATGTGTTATTATGTCGCTGGCAGGAATGAGATCAGGTCACGTTTATGTCCAGATATGAAGTGTTGGTTTTCTTGGGTGACCCAGATTTGCTGGGGTTTTCTCTGCACCTGGTACACACACACAGCCACACACTTACTTTGGGCACTGCCACTCTCCCGGGGAAAGTCCTTTGGCACACTCTCATATACACACACATGTTCTCTCTCTCTTTCTCTCACTCGATGTAATAGACATTCAACAAAGCATGTTCTGAGCTTCTTTTTCTATTTGAGGCTCTTTCAAGGTCCACTGCCTACTGTTACTTTTGTATCATTTTTATTTCCCCCCTGAAGTTCACTTATAATGTTAGTGAAGGTTTCACGCACAGTTGCTATTTTGTTGTCATTTTTTACCACCTTTTGGTTCTTTGAATTAAATGGGTGTAGAAGCAGGTTTGAGTAAAAAAGGTAAATTGTGTAAAAAAGGTCATTGTAAAATCCGAATTGTTGGATATCAAGTCACATCGTAATATATACAGTAACAATTTGGATCACAAAATCACATTGTGAGATAAAATCTCAATATAAGATTTGCGTGAGTTAAAGTCATATTGTGAGATATAGTTGCATTTGTTTCTTTAAAAATTACTTTTTTACATGTCAAAAATTCGCAATTGTGAAATTTTTAGTCATATTGCGAGATGTATAATCACATTATGAGATTTCAAGTCACATTAAAGTGACTTTAATTGAAAAGTAGGGCTGTGCAAAAATAAATTGCGATTAATCGCATCCAAAATAAAAGTCTGTGTTTACATTTTTTTTGGATGCGATTAATCGCAATTAACTTTTGCACAGCCCTATTGAAATGTTTAAGGTGATATTGCAAGATTTTGAGGTAAAGTTGCTATTATGCGAAACAAAGTAGCAATTGTAAGATTCATAGTAATATTGCAAGATATAGTCACGCTATGATATATATACAGTATATAATTTCGTGTTTTACGAGAAACAAAATCTTAATTGCAAGGTTTAAAGTCATATCGCAAGAGATAAGATCACATTGTTTCTTTATTGACTTTATATCTCACATATTGCAATTGCAAAATTTAAAAACAAATTGCAAAATTTAGTCATATTTGCAAGATATAGTCATATTATGAGATATAAAGTTATAAAGAGGAAATTGCTATTACGAGAAACAGTCCAATTGCGAGATTTAAAGTCACATTTTGAGAAATAGTCACATTTACGAGAAACAAAATCGCAATTGCAAAAGTTAAAGTAATTTTCTGAGATATAGTCATATTGTGAGATATAAAGTCACATTGTGTTATATAAAGTTGCATTTGCAAGAATCAAAATCGCAATCATAAAAAGTTTTGTTTGGATATTTTGATAAATAAAGTTTTATATCGACATTGCGATATATAAAGTCCTATTGCGCAAATTAGTTGCTTTGCATCTCATAATTGCGACTTTATATCTCACATAGTTGCAATTGCGAAATGTATTACATTATGAGATATAAAGTCACAATTATGAGAATTGTGAAATTTGTAAATTAAACAAAGCCACAATTGCAAGATGTATAGTAATATTGCAAGATATAGTCACCTTATCATATTTAAAGTCACATTTATGAGAAAAAAATAGCAACATTTGCATGAGATAAGGCTGCATGATTTGAGGAAAAAATCGAATTGCTATTTTTTCTGATAAAAATTGCAATTTGAATTTAAAAAACAATCAGAGATGCTGGATTATGAGCTTATGTGTAAGAACACAATGACACACTTCACACTTTATATAATTAAATAACAGTTTTTGCGATTTGATAATAGCACAAAGGAATTATTATGATTTTGGTCTTATTATGATTAATCGTGCAGCCCTATTGTAAGATATAAAGTAAAAATGAGGAGATATAAATTCACAGTTTTAAGAATCTTTGTCCTAATTGTGAAATATGAAGTTGCAGTTACCTTTTTTTAATTATTTTTTTTTTAGTAAAAAGTAGAAATGAGTTTCCATAACAGGGTGCACACTAGATCTCTCAGATATTTTTTTATTGTGACACTGGAATGTGCAACCACGCTTTTCCAAGACATGCCAATCTCCTGTTTCTTTACAGAATACACACCATATTCAACCAACTCGACACAGTTCCTTATACGTGTCAAGTCAGTGAGACTTAAACTAGTGTGTAGTAGCAGTCTGCAGTGCTGTCACTGTCCAAACGTCAGTAAGAGTACAGTGTGTGCTGTCTTTGGGGTTCAAGCCAGTCCTGGCTCCTCATATGGAGAGAGTGAGGAGAACAGGGGCTAAATCTGGGTGTGGGCAGAGGACACTGCCAAAAGTCTTCATCCCTGCTGCTGGCTGCTCTACATATACTGCTTAAATAATCTGTGTGGACACCCACAGTTACTCATGTGCTCCTTCTCTTTAGTCTCAGATCGTATATGTGTTTATGTGTGTGTGTGGGTGGATTTCAGGCACGTCCGCCAAATGTAACAAGAGACAGGTGAGGAATACATGACACATTTGGGGATGTGTGTGTCAGTGTGTGATTAATTTTAATATGGACTTGTATGTTGCATCAAGCGTATCTGATGACACAGAACATCTGACTATCTGTCATTGCACATCCCACAGAATTTTGTCTGGTCTTCGGGGTCGGGCTTTAGTGTCACATCAAGGGCATTGGATTGATTCCCTTTTTGTCTTGGCTGAACTTACTGTTTCAGACTGACCTCAGATCTAAGTTGCAATTTGGGGTGGTGCAAAAAAGGCTGGTAACCAAAAGTTTGGGTTTGAACCCTGCAATAGAGCTTAGTTTGTCAGAATACATTTCATATTTAATGGAAGAGGTTTTATTTTAAAGACACCTTTTTTGTTTGGAATTACTGGAGTTGTGTACACTCTAAAAACCCAAATTTGGGTCAATTATGGACAAACCCAAATGTTTGTTTAAAAATGTAGAGTTGAAGTTGGGTTAAAACTTTGAATTACTTTTTTAACCCAACATTTGGGTTTGTCCATAATTTACCCAATTTTGGGTTAAAACAACCGCATTTTTTTAGAGTGTAACAATGACAGAACTGGGCTATTCCTATTATTGGAGACTGTAAGGAAGGGATGAACAATTTGTTCAGTGTGACTTATTGAAGGTTTCAGACTGTTTCAAAATGCTACACGATAGGGCTGTCAAATGATTAATCGATTAATCGCATCCAAATTAAAAGTTTGTGTTTACATAATATATGTGGGTGCACTGTGTATAATTATTTTATATATATAAATACACAAACATGCTTGTATATTTAAGAAAAAAATATTAATTATTTATAAAATATGTATATGTATATATAATATAAATTATAAATAAATCTATATACAGTATATACATGGAAATATTTAGTAAAAAAACAAGCATGTGTGTGTGTGTGTGTGTGTGTGTATATATATATATATATATATTATACACAGTGCACCCAAATATATTATTTAAACACAAACTTTTATTTTGGATGCGATTAATCGCGGTTGCGATTCTTACTTAAATTGATGCTTTCACGTTTTAGCATAAATTAACAAGAATAAAAAAATTCAGAGAGGAAAAAATTAAAAAAATGTGTTAAAATTACATAGAAATCGTTAAATGAGTTTAGGGGAGGGACATTTTTATTCTAGAGCATTGGACGAAAATCTACACCGTATTAATTTATATTTCTTTAAAATACTTTTGTTTAGGATGCATTAAAATTGATCGACAGTGATAGTAAAGACATTTATAATTGCAAAAAATTGTCTATTTCAAATAAATTATTTATTTATTTATTTTTAAATCTAAGAATCCTTTATTTCAGATTCCACGAAAATATTAAGCTGGAGTAAAAATGCTGAAAAATCAGCTTTACCGTCATAGGAATAAATGAGATTTTAAACTATATTCAAATAGAAAAAAAGCTATTTTAAAATTTTATAATTATAATATTAAATATTATAATTTATAATATTTTAAAATTTTATTACTGTTTTTCATTTATTTATTATATTTTTTTTAAATGCTGCCTTGGTGACTTAAAAAAAAATGTACCAACCAGTCCAGGTTCAGTAATCAGTATTTTTGTTTTTCGAATAACCTCAATGGGAACTCATATGAAGTAAAATCTACAGAACCCACACAATTTGATTTCAGTTTTTTTTTTGTGCAATTTTTTAGTCTCTCTCAATGTTAGGCTGATGCTGATTCAACATTACAGAACAATATTTTGATTCGCTTCCCACCAATAAGATCCCTGCTCTGTACTGTACTGAGTGTGTATATACTGTATGTGTTAGTGTGTTGTCAGTCCAAGTGCACATATGTCTCCTGAAACCTGATACTGTGCTCACTAATGCATGTCCGGGCTTGATTCACACTATCCATTAGGAACCTGTATATGTGTGTGTGCAGGCCTGGAGTGAGTCACACTCACTATTAGGTTCCAGAAATGTGTGTGTGTTCATGTGTGGAGGTGCTTTTGTGATTGTACGCGATTGAATCCATGTGTGTTCTGTCAATCAGAGCTTCAGCCAACAGAATAATTCAAGGAAAACAGCTTTCTCTCTCTCTATGAAGCGTTCGCTTACTTTTTTCTCTTTCGCTTTACTCCATCTCTCACACTGTTTACTCAAATGGAATCAATAAAGCTGCCCGTAATGCTGTAATCAGGGGATTTACTGCGTTCTTGGATCAGTGTAACTACTCTCACCCTTTGGCCACCAGTCGCCTTTTACCTTGATTTAAGACAGGCACTCCAGTGTTTTGCATGGGGAAGAGCTGATCTTAGATCAGCTTGAAAGCTGTTTATAAAAGCCGACTGAAAACCCAACGCCATAGAGTTTATTTCTCTGTACCCAAACAGATTATTTGTGTTGCTCGTTAAAGCATTACTATTGCTTATATACTTGAAGTCAGGAATTTGAACAACCCTCAAACCCTAAGTAATAATATTCAGTGTGTAACCCATCATGCTTTGTACCTCAAATGCCATTACCTTCACATTTCTAAGCAACCAGACTTTCTTATTTTTTAAACAGTGGTGAAAGATCACATTACACTGAATTAGTGATCGAGTTATCTAAGCCAAATTTATGACTCAGATTATTAATTACTAATAAGCTGTTGCGTTTTAGTTCTGTTTTGGTCTCGTTTTTATTCTCTGCCTAAGTTCTGCTAGTTTCAATAGCCTTCATATTACGCACCTGTTTTTAGTTCTGTTAATCAATTTGTGAATTTAATCCCTTAGTTTCCACTGTTCATTGTTTAGTCTCGTTTATGTTTGTGTGGTGGTAGTGTTTTATGATTTTGATTACTGTATTCTCCTGCGTGTTTCCAAGTAAAGACTGTTGAATTTCCTGCATGTAATCTTTACAGCCACACGTGAAAACAGCAGCCACAATTATTATTATTATTATCAACATATTTCTGTTGGTATTTATTTAATAATATTAAAATATTAATATTAAACTGCGTTGTGATTAATTTGGTGTTAACTAATAATATTAATAACACCCAAACAACACCCTAACAAGCACTGAGACATCTGATCATCTGCATAGCAACGCACTAGCAACCATCCAAAACATCTAACAACTGCATAGCAACACCCTAGCAACCATCCAAAACATCTATCAACTGCATAGCAACCCCCTAGCAACCATCCAAAACATCTATCAACTGCATAGCAATGCCCTAGCAACCATCCAAAACATCTATCAACTGCATAGCAACGCCCTAGCAACCATCCAAAACATCTATCAACTGCATAGCAACGCCCTAGCAACCATCCAAAACATCTATCAACTGCATAGCAATGCCCTAGCAACCATCCAAAACATCTATCAACTGCATAGCAAACCCCTAGCAACCATCCAAAACATCTATCAACTGCATAGCAACACCCTAGCAACCATCCAAAACATCTATCAACTGCATAGCAATGCCCTAGCAACCATCCAAAACATCTATCAGCTGCATAGCAACGCACTAGCAACCATCCACAACATCTATCAACTGCATAGCAACGCCCTAGAAACCATCCAAAACATCTATCAATTGCATAGCAATGCCCTAGCAACCATTCAAAACATCTATCAACTGCATAGCAACACCCTTGCAACCATCCAAACCATCTATCAACTGCATAGCAACCCCCTAGCTACCATACAAAATATCTATCAACTGCATAGCAACGCCCTAGAAACCATCCAAAACATCTATCATCTGCATAGCAATGCCCTAGCAACCATCCAAAACATCTATCAACTGCATAGCAATGCCCTAGCAACCATCCAAAACATCTATCAGCTGCATAGCAACGCACTAGCAACCATCCACAACATCCATCAACTGCATAGCAACGCCCTAGAAACCATCCAAAACATCTATCAATTGCATAGCAATGCCCTAGCAACCATCCAAAACATCTATCAACTGCATAGCAACCCCCTAGCAACCATCCAAAACATCTATCAGCTGCATAGCAATGCACTAGCAACCATCCAAAACATCTATCAACTGCATAGCAGCCCCCTAGCAACCATCCAAAACATCTATCAGCTGCATAGCAATACACTAGCAACCATCCACAACATCTATCAACTGCATAGCAACGCCCTAGAAACCATCCAAAACATCTATCAATTGCATAGCAATGCCCTAGCAACCATCCAAAACATCTATCAACTGCATAGCAACACATTAGCAACCATCCAAAACATCTATCAACTACATAGCAATGCCCTAGCAACCATCCACAACATCTATCAACTGCATAGCAACACCCTAGAAACCATCCAAAACATCTACCAACTGCATAGCAATGCCCTAGCAACCATCCAAAACATCTATCAACTGCATAGCAACACATTAGCAACCATCCAAAACATCTATCAACTGCAAAGCAACGCCCTGGCAACCATCCAAAACATCTTTCAACTGCATAGCAATGCCCTGGCAACCATCCAAAACAGCCTAGCATCGTAGTTACGATTTTTGAACACCGCTTACATTTTCTTGACAGAACGTGAAAGTCTATTTTTTTAATTCTCTGTGCAAAATCAGTTTATTGAGTGAACGTTCATACTCAGAGCATGCTTTGCATGGTTCCAGGAGGATTATGCCGTGGGAGAGTTTTTCATGTTTGGATATCTGTCACCCTGCTGAAACTCACTCAGCAAGTAGCTAATTTGCGAGACTGTTTGACTCATTTTAAATACTTCACAGTTCTCCCCGAAAAGTGTTTTTCTTTGAAGCTGACATCTTGTTTTTAGAATAAGTCAATGTTTGTACAAACTGAACTTTGTGTAATTGCTAGTTTATGACATCATGCAACATGAGCCCAATCAACAAGCATTAGCATTGGGTCTCATGCCCACTGTCATTATTTGGGTCATGGGATGTGTGCAGATGAATGAAAGGAGCGAGACAGATAAAAAAATAGAAGCAAGAAGCCCTAACAACATAAGATTAATTATAAAGGAGGTTTAGATTATAGCCCCTTTAATGTTGCAGAGCAGCCCCTGTGTGTAGCTCTAGCAGGGATCAGATCACTGTTTTAAGTGTCATGAAATATGCATAGAAGTTTGGACTTCAATAAGCCCATTGATGGAGCTGCAGGACAGAGCTCACTCTCTTGCAATTTCCTCAAACTCTTTGGCTGTGTTTTACCAGGAGGGCCCCCTGGTGCAGCTCCTTGAAAGGGCTAATCAAGAGGTTTATGTGGTTCACACACTTATCTCTGACTTTGCTGGAGTTACAATCACCCTCAGATCGAATAGGAGACTTAATGGAGCTGGATTTGATATAGGACGTTTTAAGTAAATCAATTCGTATCAATTTCTGACTCTCATTCTCTCTTTCTAGAAATGTTTCAAGTCACATTTTACCTAAAAATAAAAACCAATTGTACTGTAAATATAATAATGATCATTTCAAAAATGTATTTACTTATGTTTTGGGGGCTGCAACACTCTGGCAATCACCCAAAACACTGTAGCTGTGATTTTGCTGGAGTTACAATCGCTCTCATCTCTGATCTGAGAAATGTTTCAAGTCATATTTCACCCCAAATAAAAACTAAAATACATTTTTACTGTTATTGCTGCTGTTGTAGTTGTTAATAATAAATAATAAACTTTGATAATAATTCACTATAGATTTAACATTTATTTATTAACAAAAACGTATTGAAAAAGTCAGTTTTAAGACTATGTATATGCTTGTGTGACAAGTATTCTCTTCCCAATTAATTGTCAGTACCATGCTATGAGTTGAAATATATATATATATATATATATATATAGCAGGGATGAGACTTGACTTGATGAGACTGACGCTGACGACCCAGGCTCCAGAAATGGCGAAAAAGACAATCTGCGATGACCCGTCCATGAAACATAACAAACTGTTCCAGCCAATAACTGACAAGAAGGCACTGGTCGTAATATCGGATTTTAAAACCAACAAATATTTGTATCGGTATCGGCCTTCAAAATCCTTTATCGGTCGGGCTCTAGTACCTAGTCGACCGTTTTCTGAGATTTGTTTTCATGATAATTTAATGTAAAGAGTTTTATCACTAAAAACTGTTTAGCGTATAATGCTAATACTGGGGGCATATAATAAGTAAAGAGAAATCGCTAGTTTATACCACTAACAGGGCTCAAAATAGCCCCACACTAACACAGTAACATAATGAGGGTCCATACATGCAAAAACGAAAGCATTGAGAACGTAAGTGTACAGACCGTTTAATAAGAAGATAAAACAGTCCATTTCGTGTATACACAGCAGGAGCCATCTTTTGGAAAACAGTTCTCGACAAGTCGAACCACGAACGACGTGCTAAGCGAGTTGAACTGAAGTTCAGCGAACTTCTGAACTGTATGAACGCCATTCGTGGTTTGACTTATCGAGACTGTTTTCTAAAGATGGCGCAGCCTGTATACACGAAGTGAACTGTTTTTATAAAATATCTTCTTATTGAACGGTCTGTACACTTACAAAGTTCTCAATGCTTCGTTGCTATAAACTGCGCTAGCCAGGTCGCGCATGATTCCAAAAAGAAAACAAAAGCTTGTAGCGTAAGACAGGAAGTTAACCATTTCACTACAACAATTTCAAAATAAAAGACACCAAAATAAAATCAATCACCTTTTCTGTAACAAAATACACTGATGGTTATTTACAATATGTATTACTATTTTCTATTTTGTTTTCTGGGGTGACATATAACCTTTTGTGTGTGTGTGCATGTGTGTGTGTGTGGTGGCATTCACTCTTAGACTAATTTGTAATAATGCTGTTTGTGTGTTGTTCCTATAATCTCACAAGAGATATTATGGGGATGAACATGTTCCACACATGCTCAGTCAGCAGAACTCATAGGAAGCTGAAAAGTTATTGGCATGTTGTTGTATGGTACAGATATATGTGTGTGTCCATTCTTCACACCATTCTCTTCCACACACACCATCACCCAATCACTGGCTCGTTCTCCTCTCTTCCCGCCCCTGTTGCTATGGAGACTCAGGAAGTCTTCCAGGTGCCTCAGTGGTTGGGAAATACAGAAACTTCTCCTCGCTCTGTCCGTTCTAACTCACATCTTTAGTTTTCCTCTTCCCAGCCTCTTCATCCTCTTCTCCTGCTCACTGTCATTTCATTTATCCTGCTTGTCATATTTCCTTTTCTATTTCTCATTGTCTTTCCTTATGCAATCCTCTTCTCTCTCTTTATCTCTGTATCTTGATTTTCTGTCCCCTCCTTTTTTTGCATGATTTTTTTTTCTCCTCTGGTTTGCTCTTCACACAGAACAGTGAATGTCTTGTTTTCCTCCCCCACAACCTCCAGAGTTCTGAATACATGTTATTTTATTTATTTCTCTTTGGTTAAAGGGGTCATGAACTGGCTTTTTAAATTTTTTTATATTGTTGTCTGAGGTCAACTTATGACGTTTGCTTGGTTTTTGCATTCAGAAACGTCAAAATGCATCAGTAATAGGCTATTTTGTACCCTAGTTTTGAGCCTAGTATATCATGGTTTCCACAGAAATTTAAGCAGAAAAAAAAATTAAACTTTTAACTGATAGTGTAAATTGTAAACAAGATCTGCTGACTGTTTAAAAATAACATAGACATACATTCTGCTGCTATATGGTTGATAGTCACTCATGCGTTATTATCGTCATTATAAGTTCAGGGTCTGGGCAAACAAAATATGTTTTACATCTGTGAGACGTGATACGTTTTTAGCCTCCAATTCTTCATGCCATCTGACCCAAATCCTCACAACCCTATTAGTGTGCACCAGTGACCCCTACATATATGTGTTTGATGCCCTTAATTACAGATTCAGACTCAGATTTCCATTACTCACTGCCATGGACTCATGCTAAAGCACGACCAATAGGGTTCTGGGGGAGATATTTCAGACAGGACCGGCCGTGAGAAACAGTGAGAAGACACTGCACATCTGGTGTGTCCCGGCTCCACAGCCTGACCTTGTTGTACCTGGAGAACATACATTCTGACAGGCCTTGTGGGAAAGACATTAAAAGCCTATTAGAAAGATAGCAAAGAGAAATAGAGCCTCCAAACTCTGTTTCGTGTAGCTTTCGCCTCCTTTTGTTTTTTAGTTGGTTGGTGAGTTGACTAATTTCACTGAAATTTTGCTTGAGATTTAAAGGGGTGATAAAATGCCATTTTCACAAGATGTAAAATAAGTCTCTGATGTCCCCTGAGTGTGTGTGATGTTGTAGCACAACAAACCCTCCAGATATTTTATATAGCATATTAAAGTTGTCACTTTTTGAGGGTTTGCATAAACGCACCATTTTGTGCCTGGCCCTTTAAATGTAAATGAGCTGCAGCAGAGGGCGGGTTTCAAGATGCAATGATTGGATATGTTTTGGTCCAGAGACTTCCACAGAAGATATATGTACAATGTTTTAATGTTTAGACCACTTCTTTTATTGATCACTATCAAACAAAAAGTGTTAATGAAAAAAAATTGCATACTCTCCCTTTAACTTTGGAAGAGTTGTGCATTTTTTGAATGCAGTTTTTTTTTACTAGAGATTTTAAAAGTTCTAAACCTTAAGACTATAAAGAAACTGGATATTACATCTAAATAGTCAAAATTAACACAGCAGGAAACAAGTGGACTTAGGAAAAGTCTGGAAGTAAACTAGCATCCCCACTGAATGTATTATAGTTGTTTTTTCTTTAATCTCGTAATCTTTGCCTAATATTTTTGTTCTTATTCTTATAATGGTCAGCAATTTGGTTCCCACAACAGCTACTTCTAAACTTTTCTCAATCTCTCAGTTCTTGTAAATGTTTCCTACTAATGAGCACAGCCCATGGGAGTTTCAGCCAGAGCTCTTCCAGGGTCACATTTGCATGAGAGCAGCTCATGTTGAATCTTCCAGATTCTGTTGATGGTTTCCAGTAGTTGTTTTCAATTCTTAGAACAGAGATTTACATGTGTTTTTGGGACCCTTAGAAATAATCTGCAGCTGTTTGTACTTCAAATCCCCAAAAGGCAAAAAAATAAAAAATAAAAAATTTGTGGAAAGTGGCGGAAAATGAAGTGAAAACAAAATGATTGGGGTTTCAGGAAACATAAGCTCAGGATTTTAAACCGAGATCATGACATTTTTCATTATGCATAGAAAGGAGAATGTGGAAGTTTTCCCGATTAGACCAAATCAAACACTTTGTTTGCTCTTAAAAGTAAATCTTCTTGAACTGGCATTGATGGTTCCATTAAGAACGTTTAACATTCACTGAACCTTTCACATTCCACAACAGGTTGTAGTGGAAAAAGGTTCTTCAGATTATTAAAATGTTCTTCAAAATTGTTCTTTTAAGAACTGTTCACTGAAAAGTTCTTTGAGAAACCATAAATCTAAACTCTATGGGAGCTTGTTTCTGCACAGATGAAGAATAAAAAGGTATTTGCGACTTTTATCTCACAATTCTGACTTTATTTCTCACAATTGCGAGATGTAAAGTCAGAATTGCGAGATATAAAGTTAGAATTGTGTGATATAATGTTGGAATTGCGTGTTATAAAGTCAGAATTGCGAGATATAAATGTCTGAATTGCTAAGATATAAAGTCAGCAATTGCGAGATATAAAGTCGCAATTGCGTGTTATAAAGCCAGAATTAGAGAAATAAAGTCAGAATTAGAGATATAAAGTCAGAATTGCGAGATATAAAGTCACAATTGCAAGATATAAGGTCGCAATTGTGTGTTATAAAGTCAGAATTGCATGATATAAAGTCGCAATTGCATGTTACAGTATAAAGTCAGAATTGCAAGATAAGAAGTAAAATTGCTCCAATATAAGTCGCAATTGCATGTTATAAAGTCAGAATTGCCAGATATAAAGTCAGAATTGCAAGATAGAAAAGTCGCAATTGCAAGATATAAAGTCGCAATTGCAAGATATAAAGTCGCAATTGCGTGTTAAAAAGTCAGAATTGCGTGATATAAAGTCGCAATTGCGTGTTATAAAACTCAGAATTGCGAGATATTAAGTAAGAATTGCTAGATATGAAGTCGTATTTGCGTGTTATAAAGTCAGATTTAGAGATATAAAGTCAGAATTGCACGATATAAAGTCGCAATTGCATGTTACAGTATAAAGTCAGAATTGTGAAGATATAAAGTAAGAATTGCTAGATATAAAGTCGCAATTGTGTGTTCTGAAGTCTGAAATATGAGATTTAAACTATTCTGAAGGGAAAAAAAGTTCGTTTTTTTTTCCCCTTAGAATTGGCCTGATAACTCGCAATTCGAATTTATATCTTACAATTCTGAGAAAAGATGTCAGTATCATCAAAATATGACATAAATAAACTCGCAATTATGTGTCATGAAGTCGCAAAAAGTTGCAATTCTGTCTTTTTTCTCAAAATTGCGACTTTATATCGCACAATTCTGACTTTATTACTCTGGAATTGCGATCTTTATATCTCGCAATTCTTGATTTTATATCTTGCAATTCTGACTTTATAATCTCGCAATTGCGACTTTATTTCTTACAATTCTGTACTTCACATCTCTCAATTGAGAGAAAAAAAGTCGCAATTTTTTTATCAAATTTTATTTAGTGGCGGAAACAAGCTTCCATAAAACTCTGAATCAACATATAATTTGTTAAATTGTAAAAAAATTCTCCATGTGGCATTTTTTAAATATAGATTTTTCTAAATAGTCCTCTTTTGTACTATTAATAGTATCATTATGAGTTGATTATGTGGTGTCTATTATCATATTTTGTCATTTTCATTTTGTGTTTCTTATGTCTTCCCACAGATGCAGATTCTTGACAAGTTCCCAATCGAGGGAGGGCAGAAAGATCCCAAAAAACGGATTATCCCTTTTCTTCCAGGTGATTTTGAGAGGAATTTGTCCTCCGCTTTCACTCCTCTGCACACACACAGCACACACACACAAACACACAGACCTGCAAATACATGGTGTCAGCAGATCTGTCCACAATAAGTCATGGTTATGCTGGGACAGGGTCGTGCTTCTGTTCTTGACTTACACACACACACGCTGGAAACAGGCACACGAGTCATTGAGATGAGCAGCACCTGTCTCCTGAGAACAAGAGCCATCAATAAGAAGAAAAAGAGGAGAGCGAGACGGAGACATAGAGATTCGAGACACGTTTTTCCTTGCTGACGCGGCTGTTCCATTCCCTGGAAATGTATTGTCATCCAGTCCCTCTGATGCTCTCACATCCTTCAGTATGAACACACAAACTCAGTATTATCTCCATTGGATGCAATGTAATTGGTTGGATTACTATAATATTAAATGGATTATAAAACCATTTGCAGCTGCTATATTAAGGTGTCAAGTGTCAAACCATTAAATCTATGCACTGTCTCCATTTAATTCCAGTCTGATTATTGGACTCTCACTGGGACACTAAAGAGGGACAGATCAGATTTTGTATCCAGATGCTGATTACATCCATGCACTAGCTATCATTTTGTATTGATTTTCTTTTGTTAAACTGCGTATTTATAATATTTTTTTTTACCTTAGAACATATATCAACTTCCATAATGAAATATTTGCGAGACCCTCCTGCTTTGAATTCATCAGGTCTTTACGTCAATGTTTTTTTTTTTTTTTTTCTGAGGAAGCAGTAGGAGCACATATAATTGAACATGAGAATGAGACAGATGAAGGTGAATATACAGTTGCTTTATAAATGTTTGTTTCATAAGGAATTCATTCTGCACATTGCTGCCGGCGTATATCTCTCCAGTTTTTACTCTGAGAATAAACAGCTTGATACAGGAGAGCATGACAGCTGGAGTTTGGTGCTACGTGGTGATCTTACTCTTCTTCAAACGTCTAGAATCTAATTTAAGATGTTCTAGATCTCAAGAAGAACACATGGCATCTCTCCTCAGTAGCTGCTCATGTTTCTGAACTGTCTGAAAATGCTCTGGGCTTTGCTTACAGTGAGCAGGGACTCAACAATGTGAGTTTTTTTCCCAATTGGGCCAGTACCTTTTTTATTTATTTTTCTGCCCTGTTAACATTTTCACTGTCTTGGTAAAGTTGCATATTTTTATATGTGCATATTTGTGTGTATATCCTTTTATATCATATTTTACATTAAAAAAAAATCACATTTTTATTTTCAAAAAGTAATTTTTTTTAATAAAATTATTTCCAGAAAGCAATGGAATACAATGCAACAGATTTGTGTATAATTTTCCAATGCATTCTCACTGCTTTCCAAAATGTATTTCAAATTATTCTTCCAATATCAACACTATCAAGCTAGATAGTTTAGTGGCATATGTGAATGAGCAACATTTTTTTACATTTATCATTGAATATTTAATGTAAACATTAGAGATACAAATCTCTTATTGTTGAGCCTCATTTTTCATGATCTTGTGAAGTAGACCACATATTTGACTCTAGCTTTTATTTTAAAGGCAAAATCCTATTTCGACGAAGTCATGTGAGAGACGTGGCCATGAAAAGACTACGCTTTATTGACGACTATTGCAGAGTAAGTTGCTTTTTTCCCTTCCTTCCTCTTTGCCTGTGCTTTTGTGTTTTGTCCTCATTCATTTTCTCATCAAATATGTGCTGTATTACTTTGTGTAGAAAATCATTAAACTGTGAAAGGTTCTTTATAAGCATTTTCCTTTGACAAGGATGTGTGTCACATGTTGTCATGGGAAAGTGTTGCTTACACCGTGTGTGTTCAGCATGATGTTAAAAACATCATTAAGAGTGTGGCTATGGCATTGGCGTTCCTCAGGGTCCAATGTTAAGCCCCTTTTTGTTCTGTACTGATATTCTTTGGACTACATTCTCGCTGTTCAAAGAAGGATTCCCTAAAATAAATAATCCATTCAATAAGGAAATGTACTTTTTTACCTTTTATTATTTTTAGCTACTTTTATTATTATAGCTATTATTAGCTACAGAAACGTTATTTTATAAAAAAAATATTATTTATATATATATATATATATATATATATATATATATATATATAAATGTACATATATAAATGTAAAATATATGCAATGAATTTTAGGGTGGTCAACTTTTGTAATTAAGCTCTTTTAATTTTCTTTTAAAAGCACTTATATGGCTTTCTAATATGCATACACTGACCAACTTGTTTAAAGGGATAGTTCACTTTGAAATTAATTTTTGATATGTTAGCTTACTATCCAAGATGTAGGTGTCTTTGTTTCTGCAGTAGTTTCAATTTTGATATTTTTAGGTCAAACCGTTCTTGTCTGTCAGTCATATAATGGAGGTCTATGGTCACCACCTCAAAGAGCATGCACAGAGAAGTCCAAATTAAACATGATTTAATGACTCGTAAATGTAAGTACACATTGATGGCCTAAGACACGAAACGAGCAGTTTGTGTGAGAAAACGAACAGTATTTACATCGTTTTTACCTCTTGTAACCACAGCCCAAGTGATCTGAGGGCACGGGCGCTTCGGTCTGCACAAGCGCCGGAAGTGATCTTAGGTCGGGATATTAATTTCAAAGTGAAATATCCCTTTAATAAATAGCATCTAACTTTTTATAAAACATATTGTATTGAAACTACTTTGAACATTCAAGACCCATTGGCCTTTTGTCTAGACTTTCTCTAGTGGTTTTCAAACCTTAAATAGTGTTGTCAAATCCACAAATGTCACCCTAAGCAATGGTGCTGCATTTGATGCATTTTTTATGCATAAATTTGCCTCATTATCAGAGAATATCTGCCATCTTTTTAAAATATGATAATGCTATTACACCAAACTGACACTTGCTCGTATTCATGTCCGCTGTCATGTTTACTTTGCGTAGCTATAGGTTACTGAATAACACCCTTAAGATTAGTTTGTGGGATTTTAACGACTCGTTTCTTCTCTATTTCTCCCTCTCTTTATCTTTTTCCCTTCAAGTGTCTTGTCTCTTTTTCCTTTCCTTCCCCCTCCTTTCCTGATGGAATAGAGCCAACTTTTTAAAAACAATCCATGCACAAAGTGGATGTAAACAAACACACACACACAAGTGGAGAGCAGCTGTTAAACTGAGCTTAGATTGTGAGATAGTGAGATGGGCTGCATTATGACTGCTGTTGTGACAACAATCTCCATGACATTCACACAAAGGACTTTCAAAATACACTTCTAAAACCATTAGAACATAGAATTAATCTTAATGTAAATGTGTCCTTCAGATGCCCATTTATAATGGCAATCGATTAAAAAGATTAATACATTTCTAATTAGCTGCATATATAAATATTTGAATAGAAATGCCCATAAATAAAGGCAACTCAAAGACTTTGTTTATTAAGACTGAATGAAAAAAAGACAAGAAGGTGGCATTTTTGGTGACGGAGTTGAACGGTTCAGGGGATATGTCTATAGTTTTATTTTTATTTTAGCTCAATTGTGAGTACAATTTTCTAGTCACACTAAATTAAAGGACTAAATTGACAGCCCTAGTTAAACATTTATTTAAATCAACCTTTAATTATGTGACAGTTGCTTATATGACAATTTGATAACTAACTTCCTGCCGATTTCCTCTGTCCTTTTAGTGTTGAACCCATCAACATCCCTCCATGAGAGAAAGAGAGAGAGAGAGAGAGAGAGAGAGAGAAGGGGATGTGTCTTTGAAGGGCTTAAACGTAGGATGTTTACCAGCTATTTCCTGAAAGCTTTAATTAGATCTCAATTTAATTGCATTGTGCTCTTCAAAAATAAATAAACAACAGTATTTTACTCCAGGGATTCTTCAGACGAGTTCTCTCTCTCTCTCTTCTTTCTTTTTTATCTTCCTCTGTTCTTTCGCTAATTTTCAAATCATGTTTGAGAGCTTTGAAAGCAGTTGGAACACAGAGTGAATTTGTTAGACGTTTATGCAGTTTGTTGAAGCAAAATGGCGTCTTTAGAATGCCATGAAAGTATTTTACACTAAAATCAAGAATTTTAATGCAAATATGGCATTTTTTGAGATGTCTTTGTTATGACACCTTGACATAAACCAATACATCATTACCTGTCAGTGTCTTTGTCATGATAACTTGACATTACTAAGACAACACAGCAGATTAATTATCAAACTTAGGAAACCACTTAGCTTTATTGGTTAACAGTACATTAAACTGTCAGGTGGTTGGTTTTGACATTGGCTGTCACACTGATTTAAATGTTTTTTTTTGGTAAGGTAAATACTACTGAAAAAAACCCAATGTAATTTACAAGAAAAAGTTAGTTCAGGCAAGAAAAAAAACTAAGTAAATTCCATATCAGTACTTGAGTAGAAATGAAAGCATAAATATGAACTCAATAAAATAAAGTAAAAATTACTCAACTTTTCTGATACTGGGTTCCCATCATGCACTGGACCTTGAATAATTAATGAGGTTCATTTTTCACTGGTTTCCAGCTGTATTTACACTGTTTTATCATAGCTTTTGTTGTCAGGATTAGTAACTTGCCAATTTGTGCATTTTGAGGACATTTTTGCTAAAATGACACATTAAAACACAAAAACGATCCATCAAATGTTACCAGTCATTGTGTATTGTCTAGTATGCAGTATTGAGGTCTTTGCATTCACATCATGCTTAACATCTGACATGATGGAAGTATAAATTACTTAGATACGCTAAGTAAACACATACTATAAATGACTGGTATAATTCAATAAAATTGTTTGAGTGAAATGTAATGCAAAGGAAATTACAACTAAATCGATATTAATCAACCTCTTACTAGCCAAGTTACTTATTTTCTTTGTTACTTTCACTTAACTAAAGTAAAGTTTACTTAATTCCATATTCCAAGTAAATTTTAACTTAAGATTTCTAATTAAAGCTACTGATAAATATGTTTAGGTTTTTACTTGGCAAATCTTCGTAAATACATAGTGGAAAAAGTTGCCTAGCTTTTTTCAAGTAACTTTTTTCCTACTCCAAATTTTTTTCAGTGCATGAAGCCATTATAACTTATAATGACAAATTCAATTAGTACCACTGTAGTTGAGGTCACGAAAAATATTCAGAACGTAGTTATAATGACCTCAGCCAATGTCAAAGCCAACCACATGACAGTTTAACTTAATTTAATGTCAAGTTGTCTTGACAAAGACACTGACAGGTTATGATGTTATGGTTTATGTCAAGATAACAAAGACATCTTAAACAATGTCATATTTGCATTCAAAATGTCATAACTGAGCGAATGACACATAATGACAGTTGTCATAAATCATATTCAAGACACATGTCATGGTTATGATGTGTCTGTGAGTCTTATGCACACCCCTTCAAGTAAAGTGTTACCAAGATCCTTTTCGTAATCTTAGACATCCAATCTAAGGAAACAACTTTTGGTATAGTTGTGGATTCATTAGTCTGCTGTGTTTCTGTGTGGTTGTCTTGATGTTTTTTTTGGTCCGTTTTCATGTTCTTTCTGTCTTGTCAGGCGCTGGTCCGGCTTCCTCCCCAGATTTCGCAGAGCGAGGAAGTTCTCCGCTTCTTGCGAGACCAAACCAGATGATATCAGCCCTCCCGTAGAGTGAGTGTCACACATACCTTCACAAACCAATGTCTCCACACAAGAGAAATGGATGGAAGTTCGGTCATGGACTTGATCCATTGAGGAGTAATTACGATCTGGTAAAAAGCGTTTGGGCCAATCAAATTGCCAGGGCGGGCTTTATACGATGATGAACAGGTGATCTTCGGGGGCGGTAATCATCACGTGATCAAAGAGCGCTTACTGGTTTCCCTCAGAGATGACTGCTGCTGGAGAATTGAGATGTATAGATTCCACTGCCGTGTCTGTTAAAAAATGAATCGACAGCGCATTAATTTTAATAGACAAACAGAAAACTGCAATCAAGGCATTTGTCGATCGGAAAGATATCTTTGCCGTCCTTCAAGTGTAACTTATCAGCTGGCTCTGACGGTTGCTAATGAAAAGCCTGTGGTCGTTGTGGTTTCTGCTTTTGTCGCACTCATGAAGGACCAAGTAAAAGAAGCAACACTCGTTATTTTACTTCTAAAATAAGTAAGTTCTGTTGACAACTGTGAAATGCAAAGTATTTGACTTACTGCGTTGCTCTGATAGGTTGTAGGTCTACCGACTATCCAATTGAGTGCAGAGTTTTGTTTTTTTCCTGGTTCGGTTAAGACACGCCTCATAATCAAAGCCCAATGAAGCGGTTTCAGACTCATATTCTCAATAGAAAATGAGTATGACGAAGTCAGGCTATTGGCTAAATTGGAAATGAGGCCCGATGCAGGGCTGTAGTACTCTGGGATGACTATGCGCACATTCATTGAAAATCCGCCTCAAGAACAGCTGGCCAGTAACAAAAGTTATTTTTCACGGATTAGCTATATTGCTTTAACACTCAAATCGTGTCAATTTCGAGTCTTCGTGAGTATAATGGTCTAAACATAGTCGTTTTTGTCTTTAATAAGCATTAAACGCATGCCAGTATGAACAGAGAATCTATGCTCTTAGCTCTTAAAGTGACAGAAACCAAATGTGTCGTTCATTAATTTTGTTGTCAAAACAAGAAAAGAGACCTTTAAGTTAAAGGAATCAGGATTAGCCTATGTGTTTAATTTATTCAGGACTAAAATACTATCCAGTGTTATTTTCCATTTGATTACTTTATTCAGTTTCTGTCTATGAAGACTAGTGTAGACCTATTCAAAAACATTTCTGTTTATTTGTTTTTATTTGTGTAACTTTTTTCAATTTAATTGACTATTTAAATCAAGCCTTGTGTTGTGTAAATTCTTAACAACATTACCCCATTGTAAAAAAATGCAATGAGCGCAAACATTTAAGCAACATAAATTTAAAAATTTTGTTTGGCAAAAATGAAATTCAGGCCCTGAAGACTTTTTTTTTCCTGTCCTGGACTCGAACCTTTTGGACTCGGTCTTGACTTGGACTCGAACCTCTTTGGACTCGGGTCTTGACTTGGACTCGACTCAGTCCTGGTCTTGGACTTGTCTTGGACTCGAACAAAGGTGGTCTTGACTACAGCCCTAGCCCGATGTCCAAATTTCTGAACACCTTCCAAATCCTTTAAAAACACAACATAGACATATAAACAACATTAAAACCTTGATTTTCACCACGGGGGACTTCAAAATAGTACTATTTTATTTATTTTGGTACTGGAAATGGAAGATGAGTGAATTGCATTGTGGGATAACAGTATTCCATGCGCGATTTTGTTTGTATCATCTGGGCATTCAATGTGCTGATGACATGCTGCATACTGTGCTAAAAAAATGGACACATGATTTCTCACACTCCCCACACACTCTGCAAGGTGTTGTGTAAATCTTAACGCCTCCTGCTGTATTTATATAGTTTTCTTTGATTAGCTCTGTAAAAATGTTCGTAATTTGGCTCTCATGAATGTCGCATCTTCTGTTAAGAGAATCTGTGTGGGTTTCAGGAGAGGTGCAAATGTGTTTCTATGTGTGAAAGAGAAAAGACAGTCATTCTCCAGCTTTAAGTTACTCCCATCCTGACAGATTTTAATCACAGTGATGCGATGGTACAGTATTGTTTAATTAACACTGATGTGGGTATGCACAGTCCTCTGTGAGTGTGTATGTGAATGTCTTTCCCTAGGCTGGTCCATAATTAGCTCCTGTAAATCCCAGTGATAATTCAGAGCCAAAAGAATTAACCTACAAAAAAATTAATAGAGAAGGAGACGCCCATGATAGGAATAATTCATTTGTTATATACACTAGCATTCAAACGTTTTGTGACATATAATGTTACAAAAAACTGCTGTTCTTTAAAACTCAAAGAATCATTTTAAAAATGCATTATGGTTTCCACGTAAATATTAAGCATTTCATATTTTAAGCAATTAACATTAACAGTTTTCAACATTTATACGAACAAGAAATTTCTTTAAAGGGATAGTTTACTTTGAAATACATTTTGGTATGTTTTTGCTTACTTCAAGGGCATCCAAGATGTAGGTGTCTTTGTTTCCGCAGTAGTATTAATTTTGATATTTTTAGGTCAAACCGTTCTTGTCTGTCAGTCATATAATGGAGGTCTATGGTCACCACCTCAAAGAGCATGCACAGAGAAGTCCAAATTATACATGATTTAATGACTCGTAAATGTAAGTACACATGGATGGCCTAAGACACGAAACGTAGCGGTTTGTGTGAGGAAACGAACAGTATTTATATCGTATACGTCTTTTAACGCATGCGTTCGGTCTAACGCATGCGCCAGCGGCACTTGCGCATGTACGTCACTCATTGTTCACTCATTTGTAAAGATCTAAACATTTACATATATCAAATCAAAATCGTCTTCCATTGGATTTCCTGTCATCTATCTATCTACTATGTATATTATCTATTATTATTATTATCTATCTATCTATCTATCTATCTATTATCTATCTATCTATCTATCTATCTATCTATCTATCTATCTATCTATCTATCATCTATCTATCTATCTATCTATCTATCTATCTATCTATCTATCTATCTATCGATCTTAAAATAATACTGTTCGTTTTCTCACACAAACGCGTTTCGTAGTCTTAGGCCACCAATGTGTACTTACATTTACGAGTCATTAAATCATGTTTAATTTGGACTTCTCTGTGCATGCTCTTTGAGGTGGTGACCATAGACCTCCATTATATGACTGACAGACAAGAACGGTTTGACCTAAATATTTCAAAATTGAAAATACTATGGAAACAAAGACACCTACATCTTGGATGCCCTTGAGGTAAGCTAAAACATATCAAAAATGTATTTCAAAGTGAACTATCCCTTTTTAACGACTTAAAGGGATAATTCCAAGGAAGCATAGTTAAAAGGAAGCATATTTCCAAAACAGAAAAAAAGGTAATTGCTTATTCAATTTTTTATTTCAAAATTCATAAACTAAGAATTCTGAGGAATTATTAGTATTATTATTTTATTTTTTTGCCAGATATAAACAAATCTTCCACTTCAGAATCAAGCGTCCTTAGAAACAGTAATTAAAAATTTTAATTCTTCACAATATTCATGTTTTTGCTGTATTTTTGATCAAATAAATGTAGCCTTGGTGAGCATGAGAGACTTCTTTCAAAAACATAATTTATATTATTCAATAAGTGTTAAATACATTTTTCAATTAAGTATTTATTTCATTCATTCATTTTTAAATAATAAAAGGCACCATAAACAAAGTACAAATGACTTAGGCATCCAAGTTTTTCTTTTTCTTGTTGAGTGTGTTTAAATGGTAATTGCCAGTCTCTCACACTGCTGGATTGTTTTTGTAATCTCATGTAGGCAGCATTTTTTGCTGTTGTAGTGGAACAAAACAAACAAAAAGAACATTAGCCTGTAACCATTTTACTTTCATCCGTGTGTCTTTTTCTCTTCTGTTTCTCTTGCACCTTTTCTGTACTCGGAGCTGTCCGTCACATACTTCTTTCAAATTCTCTGTTTTTCTTTCCCTCAGTGTGAATTTCTCCCTAGTGATATGAAGTAGGCAATCTATTTTCATGTTCAAAACACATTCATCATATGCTGCAGTGGCTACACACAACCACGCACTGACACCAACACACACACACTGCTCACTCTTTACAATCATACAAAACAACAACTTTGTTGTATCTGTCATCTACAGTGTATCCTTGAACACTCTCCGGATTTTATGTTTCTGCTCGTCCGTGGACAGTTATTTATATTATAACAGTCAAAGTCCATGACAGTAAAATATGAGTGTGTGTGCTTGTGTGTAGTATATGTGTCCTTGTATGCCTGTGTGCTCTAGGTGGGCGAAAACATGCCTTACAGAATGTTATAATCAAGGACTTACATTTCAAGTATACTGAAGCTGAATTTCAGCAGTCTTCAGTGTCACATGATCCTTTAGAAATCATTCTACGGTTCTGATTTACTGCTCAGGAAAAATTTCTTATTAATATGAATGTTAAAGGAGCTGTATGCAAGATTGTGGCCAAAACTGGTACTGCAATCACTTTCAGATTAGTGTGTATCCCCGCCTTCCCCCATGACTCGAGGTTGCCAGATATACTGCAGGTTCCAGCAGGAATGTAGGCTGCAACAAGAAACTTCCAATGGCAAGTGATGAGTCCTACACACTGAGATTTTTTCTGTTAATTATTTATTTCGGACTTTGTAAGTATTTCGCCTTCATATCAAGTTTTTTGGGGTTTCGCAACGTTAGAATTTTTTTTATCCGATTCCAAAAAGTTTGTATTTGCAGCTGTGGTATCTAGAGAAGAGCTGGCAACCCGAATGGTAGTCCGTGATTGGTAGATCGGTGGAGGGTGGCGCATCAGAACAAAACACAACATGACAATCAGTCAAGGGCTGTGACTTCACTTTTTAAATGACATTATCCTGGCCGGACTGCTGTTGTCAGTGATATAAGTATTCGAAATTAACATGATTTCTTAATGTCTAGTGACATATCAGGGAAAATTTATGATTAATTGAAATAAATTTCTTGCATACAGCTCCTTTAACTCTTTCCTCACCATTGACAGACTTTTCCATCATGAGTCATGATGACACAACGCTTCTTTGCCATTGACGAAAGTTTTCTGCAATCCATGTTTTCAGTGTTATCTGGTTGGAGAGCGTTATTACACATGTTCTGCATAATAGCAGAAGAGAAGCGGAAACATGCGATTACTTACACACTTAAGCTAACAGGATCACTGAACAGCATATTAATCAAAACAGCCTAACATTACCGAATGAAATGTCAAACCCATGAAGATGTAAATGACTGTATGACTGTACATGCTGTACAAGATGTAAAATGCTGGCGCTGGCTTGAAACTTAAAGGGGTAAAATGATGGTTCTAAAAAGAACATTATTTGGTGTATTTGGTTTAATGCAATGTGTTCACGTGGTTAAAAAAATATATATTTTACACATGCCGTACATTATTGTTGCTCCTCTATACCCCGCAATTCTGAAACGCTTAGATTTTTACAAAGCTCATTGTTCTGAAAAGCATGGTGTACTCTGATTGGCCAGCAATCCAGTGCATTGTGATTGGCTCAAAAACCTCATGGAAATGTCACGCCCATTACCATATTTGGAACGTCAGCCCCCAAAGCAATAATAGCCGCTTTCCGACCAAGTAGTTACAGGAACTTAGTTATAGGAACTGTCCACTTCTAAACAGTTCTAAGAACTACTCTCCCCCAAACTCGGTTTTGCTGCTTGCGTTCGCACTGGCCAAGTGGCCATAGGAACTGATAGGAGGGGTAACGCAAGCATGGCGACGGTCTTTATAGCATCATTACTAGACGTAACGCGGCCACATACAACAACAACAAACCAGCTTGGAGGAGGCTATTGCAATGTTCCTGTTCTGCCTTGCCAGAACGGAGAATGAACGGCGGCGTTTAAAGATTATGCTTGAGTTCTGTACAGAGAAACACAGAAGATGAAGGCTCCAGCGTAATATGATATTAAGTAATATAATGTAAGAAGATAAAAGAGCAGAGCGCAGGAGGCAAACAAAACGACGAGTAAGTTTAGCTAGCATTAGCAATTAGCTGGTTAAATGCGTTATGTTTGTCTTAATCTTCGTTGTAATGTTTTGCAAAAACAGCCTATGGCAGACTGCGCGCTACAAGTTCCGTGTTGACAGTGGGCATGACTTATAAGTTGAACCAATCAACGTAGACCTAGAGAAAGGGAACTAAAAAGTCCTCGCTCTAGACTAGGTACTGAAAGAGTTATAGGAACTACGGTGTGAGGAACCAAAAAATCCCCAATTTAGTCCGGTCGGAACACGAGAAAAAAAGGGTTATAGGAACGTTAGGTTCTAGGAACTGCAAAAATCCCTCCGGTTGGAAAGCGGCTAATACTAAGTGATGATATCAGCACAACCTTATCAATTCAGGCTCAAAAGTTTCAGAAAGTAAAAAAATAAATAAACAGTTTATTTCTGCCACGGAATAACAAGTAAAAAAGGTAATTGCAATTTTACATCTTACAGAGATAAAAAGTCGCAATTATCTTTTTTTGTGGATTCATTAACTACCGGCCCACATCTGGTGGGCATTCGAATCCATATGTACCAGATGTGGGCCGAACTCTGGCTTGACACTATGTTCTGTCTGGGTGGTTACAAATTAGAACAGGTTAAATTCTTTACACACCTGGGTGGTCGAAGTCGTGAAAGAGGAAGAAAGGCTAATCTAGACTTTTGAGAAGTGTGTTAGAAAGTTGTTACAAATTCTAATAGACAAAAAATGAGCGGGTATGCAAATGGCTAGAACAAAGACTGATTACTGAATCACGTTAAACGCTCCAATTTATGCTATTTTGGTCATGTAATGGAGGCATGAAGGAATGAAGGCAGTATCATGACAGGGGTAGGGGAAGGTTTCAGAAGTCGTGGAAGACTGAGAAAATACTGGATAATATTACCACATTGACTGGTCTGTCTGGAGCTGGCTTGTTTCATGCCATACGAGACAGAAGACTCTGGTCTCCATGCAGCCAACCACCACCAAATGACATGTCAAGCTAGATGAGTACGTCTCTCAGTCTCAGATACACGGGCTGAATCACGGAGACCAGCAGTTAGTAAATCACAATGAATGTCTGATGTTTAAGAGAGTGTGCCTGTGAATGTGCATCCTATCAGCGATCAGTCTCTGTATGTGTTCGACTTTGAACTGTAACTCACACATATTAAATTTGTATATCTGGCAGTAGATATATTTGGCCACACAAGTGTATTTAACTTCTGTACAGTATTCTCTAGCAGTACATTGTACATTCAGTTGATACTGTGCTGAACTTTATCTGTCTTTATCTGAGATCACATCAATATTTTCGCATCAAATGGTGGGATGGTTTGATTACTATATGTAAAGGGTTCTAGTGGTCTGGTTTCACAAATTTATACACAGTGTAAACATTTGACTATTGGACTTAGCCCTGATTGGATCACAGTGTAGTCAAATACAAGTGAAATATCTCGAAAGTTGAGTCACCAGTTTTATCCATTTTAAAGCTACACTGTGTGATTCATTACCCCATCTAGTGGTGAAAAGGTATATGACCATCCAGTGAATATTAATTTCTGTTCCTCTCAATTCCAATTTCATTTTAACTCCTACGGTGGCCAATGTAGTCCAAGATTAACATGGCTTCCAAGTCAACCTCGTCCATGAGTGTTAACTCAAACGTAAACGCGAAAGGCGAAGCTTGAATTAACGGGTATGTCCCTTCTTGGCTAATGTACATTCAAGATGGAGGGGCAACATGGCGACCGACATTAGAACCCCTCACCCGTATGTATTTTCAATGGCATATTATTAGGGCTGTGAAATCGATTAATCGCGAATAATCGCATCCAAAATAAAAGTTTGTGTTTACATAATATATGTGTGTAGTGTCTATAATTATTTTGTATATATAAATACACACACACACATGCATGTATAGATTTAAGAAATATTTGCATGTATATACTTTCTATATATTTATACAAAATTAATATTATACATAAATATAAATATTTTATATATTAATAACAATTTTTTCTTAAATATGTACATGCATGTGTGTGTATTTATATATACAAAATAATTATACACACTACACACACATATATTATGTAAACACAAACTTTTATTTTCAATGCGATTAATCGCGATTAATCGTTTCACAGCCCTACATATTATACTCATGAGAACACTTTATTACTTGAACGAAGTAAATATACATTAATGAGCACATATATATTTTTGAAAGAACTAAAGTGTTTTTAGCTAAGAATAAACTAAAAGTGTTACACAGTGTAGCTTTAAAACCATTTACAGAGCTTAACGTCTGATTCAAACTGCACCATATGTCAAAATGTTATAGTTGGCACAATATATATGTATATGTAAATGTTCTTGGCTCAAGTTTGTTGTGATTTCTAGAAACTTGACTCCAGACCCTTGCCTGTGCCTTTTGAATGATGACTCTTCTGAATCTTGGAGCAATGGACAAAATAATTAATTTTTTAAGGCTTTACTGTAGCAGCATAACAATACTCAAACAAAACCCAAAGTTTAATTTGAGATATATCAGTATAACATGGCTATTGAATATGCACCATTGAATGCTCTTTAGCTAGGTTTAGTAAAGCTAGACCACAAACAATACAGGCTTGGTTGTTGTAAAGAAAATCATAATAAACACTGTTCCAATAATCTAAACGCAGCTATATTTCTGAAACCATTGCTTCAAATGACAAAATAACTGAAATCTCAATATTCACTTATTTTATAGTGCTTTATACTGAAAAAGAGGGTTAATAAATTTTAATTTCTTTATGAACTATTCCTTTAAACGACCAGATGTCTGAATCAAGCTAGCTTTTTAAAGCAGATGGTTATTTTGTAACATTATCCTTTCATTTAAGGAGAGATCTGGAGTCATGGAGTTCATTGAATGGATGTGGAATAATGGATTGGTTTAATGTGGTCTGTCGCGAGGACAGTTGAAGTGAAGGTGAAATTTGAGACGCGTTTGTGCCGTGTAAGTGTGCTGCTAGTGTTTCTGTTTTTAGATGGATATGAATTATTAATGCACTGAAGATTTCCAACGGGAAATAAATTCCCCTGAGGAAAACACACTGACACGTGTGAGCACTCTTAATCTTGAGAGCTTGGCCACTTTCAGCAAATACTAATCTATGATCAAATTTCCCACCTGAAGTAATATACACACCATCGCATCAATTCACTAAAAATCAAGGTATGGCAGGTTCAGATGACGTCATCCAATCTAACAATATCACATGATGATATCAATTTAATTAAATGTAGAACAAGACAAAACTGCAGCAAAGCCTTAACCAACAGTTTAAAAAGGCAGTGGCTATTTACACTATGAATGAATTAAAAAATAACAATTATAATCAGTTTTTACCTTATGATTACACAAAGCAAGTAAGAAGGTAAAATGAAGATACTCAAAAAATGGTGAAGTCCATGTTGGACAATATAATTGTTTAAAGATCTGTAAAATCCACAGTGGCATCCTCTAAGCAGATGGTTGAAAAACCATATAAACACTGCCATACATCACATTCATTAGCAAAGATGGCTTTCATCTGCTTAGTTAATTTACCTCAGAATTATTTACTCACCCAGATGTTGTTTTAAGGCCATTACCTTCTTGTGCATTAACAGGTGCAGTGTGTGATTTCTGAGAAACAGTTGATTTTTAGGATCAACCCAAGCAAACACACCCCTCCCTTCGTCGCTTCCGCCCCCAAAGTTCACAAACACGAAATGCGTGGATGTCTCTTCATCATAGCTGAAGCGTAAGCAAAATAATTCTTCATTACAAATAAAGCGAAGATGACGAGCGAACGACAAGGAAGAACAAAAACTGAACATACACTATCGGTCAAAAGTTTAAGGTCAGTAAGATTTTTTATGTTTTTAAAAGAAGTCCTTCTGCTCACCGAAGGCTGCAATTTTTTGATAAAATACACAAAAACACAGTAATATTGTGAAATATTATGACAATTTAAAATGACTTTTTTTATGTTAATATATATTAAAATGTAATTTATTCCTCTGAAAAAAGCTGAATTTTCAGCATCATTACTCCAGTCTTCAGTTCACATGATCCTTCACAAATCACTCTAATATGATGATTCTTATGCTCCAAAAACATGTATGATTATTATCCATGTTGAAAACAGTTTTTTACATTTTTATTTCAGGATTCTTTGATGAATAGAAAGTTCAAAAGAACAGCTTTTATCTGAAATGGAAAGCTTTTGTTACATTAAACACTACCCTTTAAAAAGTTTGGGGTCAGTAAGAATTTTTATTTTATTTTGGGGGGAAATAAATAAGAAATCAATACTTCTATTCATCAAGGATGTTACATTGAACAAAAGTTACAGTAAAGACATTTATAATGTTAGAAAAGATTCTAATTAAATAAATGCTGTTCTTTGAACTTTCTATTCATCAAAGAATCCTGAAATAAAAATGTAAAAAACTGTTTTCAACATGGATAATAATCATACATGTTTTTGGAGCATAAAATCATCATATTAGAGTGATTTGTGAAGGATCATGTGACACTGAAAGACTGGAGTAATGATGCTGAAAATTCAGCTTATTTTTCAGAGGAATAAATTACATTTTAATATATATTAACATAAAAAAGTCATTTTAAATTGTCATAATATTTCACAATATTACTGTGTTTTTTGTGTATTTTTTATAAAAATAAATGCAGCCTTGGTAAGCAGAAGAGACTTCTTTTAAAAACAAAAAAATCTTACCGACCTTAAACTTTTTGACCGGTAGTGTAAATTATGCAAGAATACAAGCAAGAGTTGGTTGTTAGTCGCCAGCAGCAGAGGAGCAGATTCGTTAAGTTGCGAATTTAACTTACACCGTGTCCCAACTACACGCGACGCAAAACTGCGACACGCGCATAAAATGTATCTTTTCCATGTTAATCAGAGTTTTTGTCCTGAACCAGACGCGACAATGACACGCAAAATTTCTAATTTAGAAACGGTTGCTATTTCTGCGACGTCGCGCTGACAGATCCGCCCACACAGAGATCTCATTGGATGGAATTTCTGCGTGTCATGAATATTTAACCATCAAACATGGACGACAAGGAACTGATTGTCGAAGTTCACAGGCATTAGGTCACTGTGCCACAAGCGATAACGAATAATTTACCTCAGATTTTAAAAGCATATAATATAGCGTTCAAAATGAATTCAGTGCGAACATACAACAGTACTTCATAACAAAATTAGTCAATGAGTATATTTTGTTAATGTTTTGATTTTTAATAATGTTATTTCTTGATTTGATTGTGACTCCGCCCACATGCTGTTCTGAATGGCTGTGATTTTTTATTGACGTGTGGCGTCACACAGTCGCTTCGCGTCTAGTGTGGACAGACACACTTGCTGTCGCTGCAATTTTATTGCGTTGCATGTAGTTAGGACACGGTGTTATGCGCAAATTGGAATATCGCATAAAAAAATTTGCGAATAAAGCACCGTTTCCATCCAGTGAGCCAAAAAGAACAAAATCGTCTCTCTTCCTGATAAACTGGCACCAAATATCACCATAAAAAATGAAAGTTGCTGTAGTAAGAGAAGTCACTGTATATAATCATTCCGTATATAATATATAACTTGCGACTCAGAACGCGCAGACGAAATGCAATAAAGTTATCTTGTTATCACGGAGCACCAGAGATAACGCAAACTCACGCCGCTTTCAGCGTAAGCAGCGCGTATTTTTTCGACGGCCTTGTTAACAGATTAGAGCATTCACACCACACGCAGAGGCGGGGCTGCAGCGCGTAGCAGGGCCGTGATCGTTTCGGCGTCCTGTCTATTTTTGCAGCGCGGCTTAGCGCTGAATTAAAGTGACAATGCATTGATCATGGCCAAAATACACAGCAGTTTTACCCAGAAGCGCATTGATGATGTCTATTGTGTTTTAAACAGTCAATCAAATGACCTCCATCAATTTAAAAAGAAAAAAGTCAACAAAAACAAAAAGATGAACCAGAAGTTATATAATATGCTAATGCTAACGCTTGCAGTGTAAAAACGGCGTCAGTGTCTGTTTTCAGGCCTTCTTAGGTCACAACACCAGCGTGTTCACAGCTTGCCCTTTGTTTTGTTTAGTGTGTTTGTTTTCTAACTACCACAGTTTGTGCCACGAAGACTTAAAGTGTTGTAGGGCACTGTTGACAAAGAAACCCCTCCGTTAACACAGCTGGAGTGAAAGAACTCTACCATCTGACGAAGATAGACAAAGATGCTCTTTGAAAACTCAGAATAAGCCATGACTGATTCATAGTTTCCACTGTTCTACATTGGACTGTGAATTATGGGAGTGTGAGTCAGACTTTTTGTGTTCTAGGTATAGCCTAAATTTAAGGGAAAACGTTATACTTATGCTATTTGTGTATCAGGAGTGTCAGGAATGCAGTACTTTTGTGTTAGATAACCTATAGTAGTTCTCACAAAAAAGAAAAAGGAAATAATCATTTCTTCATATGTATTAAAGTGCCACAAAATAAGATATTGACTTCAGTCATTCAATTTAAGATTGATGCACTGTAGATATCTTGTGGAGGTACGCTGTTAGAGACATCTGCTGGAAGAAATGCGAATTGCAGCCTAAATCCCAAAGCCATTATTTGTTCATTTGATTTAATGATGGATTTCATTGAACATTTCATGTTAATCATTGATCACTTTTTTTTTAAGATGAACTATTCTGCCTTTATTCTAATTCAATTCTTTAAATCAGAGTATTTCTGTATACACAATGTCATTTTCTGGATATTTAATTTTTACCAAAATTCGGACTGGATCTGACCCAGATAAACAGTTTTGTACATTACACTAACATTTAATAACCACAAATTGTCCAATTTCTTTGAATTTTGAACAGTAACATTTAAATCTTATATGTATGTAAATCTTATATATCTTATTTTTATCTTATATACTAATATATATATATATATATATATATATATATATATATATATGACAAATTAAATTCTTTAAATCATCTTTTTTTGTAACATTAAAATATGATGTAATTATTTTCAAGACATTTTTAGTTTACCAGAAATGCAGTGTAAATTAAAATATTAGTGTAGACAAATACTGCATTATTTACAAAGTACTTATTTTATATGTTAAATGTGAGCATATAAAAACCTGACATAATGAAATTGGCTATGGCGTGTAACTGTTATGAACACTAGAGGTCACTGTCACTCTGAAAACATCTACTGGATTCAATCTATTATTCTTATAAATAATTTAAAATCGTTTTTTACTTCTTTTTTATATGTATTTTTAGGAACTAGTAATTATGTCTTATTTACTCAACAAAACTAGTGTTCATTTGCATTTTGGGACTTCTTGAATGTAAGTTTTGGACACTGCTTGCTGAAAACAGAAATGAGAAATGCGTTGTTGTACAGCGTTCAAATTCTAATTGCAATGTAAGATTTAATATTTGTTATATATGCATCAGTAGCTTGCTTGGTTTATAGACCCAACTGTATTCTGTTGTGTGTTAGTCTCTCTCTCTCTCTCTCTCTCTCTCTCTCTCTCTCTCTCTCTCTCTCTCTCTCTCTCTCTCTCTCTCTCTCTCTCTCTCTCTCTCTCACCCACACACACACACACACACACACACGCACGCATACACACACACACAATTGAAATGCACTATGGCTGGTTCCTTTTTCTGTCAGACACATTTTTTTTTTCCACTCGGACAGAAATCTTTACATATCCAGAGCTCATAGACAAGCGGGAGATCTTCGAGCACTGCAGTATGCGTTCAGAGCGCACTGGAATGCGTTTAACCATTAAGTTTAAAACAGGGTGTCACACAAAAGCTGCTATCCAGTGCAATCAGAATTAAGATGTCTAGGAACCTACTCTATTACATAAAAGATAAAAAATAGCTTTAAAATTGCCATTTAAAATCCCTGCAGTATCTCTCTGTCTGTCCATTAGTCCAAGCCTTACACTTACATCAGATCTGAGACAGATGGCAATGATCAGAGGAGCGTTTCCACCACAACACACACATTTGCTATTTTAGACCATCTGATGTTGAGCAGTCATGTCTCTCTGTTTGCCGGCTGTGTACAGGGGAACATTTTTTATTAGCTTGTATGATGGATGGCTGCTGGTAGACTGTGTATTCCCACATGGAGTGCTGTAAATCCTGACCTGGTTATCCTATAGTCTTTCTGCGTAATTAAATGGGGTGGGGGATCTGACTTAAACCCCTTAGAGAAACAAGTGACATCTGATCACAGTTCTGGAAATATATATATATATATATTTATTTATTTATTTATATTTTTATCTCCTGCTTCACCACATCCCAAAGATGCTCTATTGGGTTGAGATCTGGTGACTGTGGGGGTCATTTTAGTACAGAGAACTCATTGTCATGTTCAAGAAACCAATTTAAAATGATTTGAGCTTTGTGACATGGTGCATATCCTGCTGGAAGTAGCCATCAGAGGATGGGTACATGGTGGCCATAAAGGGATAGACATGGTCAGAAACAATGCTCAGGTAGGCCTTGGCATTTAAACGATGCCCAATTGGCACTAAGGGGCCTAAAGTGTGCCAAGAAACATCATTACACTCACCACCACCAGCCTGCACAGTGGTAACAAGGCATGATGGATCCATGTTCTCATTCTGTTTACGCCAAATTCTGACTCTACTATCTGAATGTCAGACCAGGCAACATTTTTCCAGTCTTCAACTGTCCAATTTTGGTGAGCTCTTGCAAATTGTAGCCTCTTTTACCTCTTTGTAGTGGAGATTAGTGGTACCCGGTGGGGTCTTCTGCTGTTGTAGCCCATCCGCCTCAAGGTTGTGTGTGTTGTGGCTTCACAAATGCTTTGCTGCATACCTCGGTTGTAATGAGTGGTTATTTCAGTCAAAGTTGCTCTTCTATCAGCTTGAACCAGTC